>JAJONQ010000103.1:0-18501 GCA_036250385.1 Solanum microdontum | reverse complement strand
CCTAGATAAACCAAAGCATACACATCAAAATGAAAGACTTTCAACATACTTGTCACAATATCCAGGGAACCCTAATGATCCTATCAAGTTTGAAAGGCATAAAATTAGTTTTGCTTTGGAGCACCCGAACCGGAACCAGTAAGCTGAGCTTGCCTACCATCCCTTCCCTTAGTAGCAAGAAACAGAAAAGCACTCATATTATGACCACTCTTTCCACAATTAAAGAAACCATCAGTACCAGCCAAACATTTGCCATCATGTTTCCTGCCGCACCTTATGCAATTTGGCATCGAAGATCCACCACTCTTTCCTCCTTGAGGTTAAAGGTTAGACACCCTATCATTATTGAACTTAGGATTCAGAGCATTAGAAAATCCTTGATGTAAAACCTTTGCCAGAATTTAGAACAACCTTATCCACTGGACCTAGAATGAGAAAAGTCACCATCGTTGGTCCTTGCCTTCTTGGACTCTCTTACCCTTTCCTTGAGATTTTTCTTTTCAATTTGTTGGGAATACATATACATATCCTTATCAACATGGTGGTTCCGCATTCTTTCCCCACCATTTTGGATATAGCCGACACAAACTTACTCATCATTGCCCTAGAGTCGGCAACCATAGTCGGAGCATACATAGCCAATTGAGCAAACTTCAAAGCATACTCCATCATAATCATATTCCCTTGTCAGAGTTTCATGAACTCAAGAACTTTTTCCTCTCTAATCTCATGAGGAAAGAAACAATCAAGAAATGCTGTTTTGAATTTCTCCCAATCAAGAGGACCCGCATCAAAAACCCTCTGACTTTTCTATTGTTCAAACCAAACTTGAGCAACACCCTTGAGTCGATAAGCGGACAATTCTACCTTCTCTACTGTTGATACTCCCATAATTCACTCTATCTTATATACACCTCAAATATGAACTCGTGAGGATCCTCATCCACTTTTGACCCATGAAACTCCGGGGGATTCATCATAACATGGAATCTAATGTCTTACTCCCACACCAAAAAGAGATGTCCTACTTGCCAAGGTACGGACCACAAACTTTTAGCATAGGTGGATCCACTAGCTATCTTTTTCTAAGATGAATCCTACGGGGGCACGTTGTTAGGGACAGGGAGATTGCTACTAGAGACCTAACCTCTACTAACGGGTGAGCCTCCATCTCAATGTCCTCTTAGTGATGGGTAAAAATTCAAACAGAATAGTCATATTCATAAACATATCATCATACATGAAAAAAAACAATTAAGTCACTTGTCAAAGCTTAAGTCATCATAGAGTAGCTCCTTAAATCATGATTCATACATGTGAGAGAAAACCTTTTACAATTCATGCATATGTGAGAAAACCTTTCACAATTTCATTGATGCCTATCTTAAAAGCAACCTTAGTTTATAAAACATTCTTTTCATAAATTATGCATAGCTTTCATAAATCATCATTCATAAGTTACTAGCTTTCTTCATAAACTCATGTCTTCATAAATTCATAGTCAAAATCATGAATAATGCATGGGTCCATATGAAATCAATTGGAAAAAATGTAATTGAATCAAATCATTTATAATAAGATTAAAATAAAAAAAATGAATCACAACAATTAGGACCCATGGAGAATTGGATAAAACTCTAATAAATTTTGATGAATTTGAAATCTTTTGGGACCCAATGGAAGAATGGAATCCAATGGTGAATTCCCACATACCTTCTTGATCAAAGCCCAAAAATCAATGGAGGAAAAAGGAGACTTGAAGCTTGAACCCTAGATTTCTTCCTTAAGCTTGAGAGAGAATTAGAGAGGATGAACTTGGATGGGATTTGAGACTTAAAGAGAATGAGAGGGTTTGGGTAGAATTAGGGCTTGAAAGGTAGTTATAGGATTTAGAATTAGAGTCAAAATGACATAGCATAGGCATTAAATGCATAAGAAAAGACTCAAATACCCTTAAGAAATAATTGTTAGAGTGTTTGGACCTTTGGTTTGTAGAACTTTCTACGGCCCATACTGGTCAACCGTAAAACTAACTTTAGTAGTCTAAGAATTCAATCATTTCCCACGAGACCACTCTATGACATATCATTCAATCTACGGTCCATAGATCCCTTCCGTAGAACCCAAGTCTAAGTACAAAATTTCACCAAGTCTAAATCCTTTCTATGAGACCCTTTCTACAACCCGTAGAAGAGTCAACAACCCGTCAAACCCTTCCCATAGGCTGAGGTATCAATTCAACATCTCTAAATCAATCTACAAATAATTCCTATATCCCGTCAAATTTTCTATGACCCGTCATGTTCACTCGTAGGTCAAACTTCAGAATCTTCAACTTTCCAAAACTCAACTCTGGATTCTACGATTCCCTTCCTACGGCCCGTAGTCTCTACAGTCTATAGGTCAGTCTGGTAAACCATTACCTTAGTGCAAAAACTGCATTTTCCCTTCCCAACTAACTTTCCAATTTTTGAGGTGTTACTAATCCTTCCACAAACCTTATATTATAACCAAAAAAATCTAAGAAACTCTGAATATCTGAAGGGGAATGATGTCTAGGCCAGTTTCTAACTACCTCAGTCTTCATGGGATCAACCTTAATACCCTCACCAGAAACAATATGGCCAATAAAAGCAGCAGTCCTCAACCAAAACACACATTTGATAAACTTAGAAAACTATTGACGATGCTTTAGGATTTGCAAAACTATCCTTAGGTGATCAACATGTTCATACTCACTTCGAGAGTAAATCAAAATATCATCTATGAACACAATAATGAACATATCAAGATATTTCTTGAGCACTCTATTCATAAGATCCATGAAAGATGTCGGCGCATTAGTCAAAAAATGATGTCACCAAGAACTCATAGTGACCATATTGAGTTCAAAAATTTGTCTTTAGAATGTGACTTTCCCTTACCTTCAATTGATGATAACCCCAATTGAAGAGCAATCTTTGAGAAGAAACTTGCACCTTAGAGTTGATCAAACAAGTCATCTATCCTTGGAATAGGATACTTATTCTTTATCGTGACCTTATTCAATTGTCGGTAGTTCATACACACACGAAGTGAACCATCCTTCTTTTGGCGAACAACACCAGAGCACCCCATGGTGAGTACTCAGTCTAATAAAACTATTATCCAAAAAATCTATGAACTGATCATTTAACTCCTTAAGTTCTATTGAAGCCATACAATAAAGAGGAATAAGGATAGGTTACATATCGAGAAGAAGGTCGATATCAAAGTCTATTTCCCTTTCAGGAGGAACACCAACAAGATAATCGAGAAACACTTTCGAAAACTCATTAATAATTGGAACTAACTCAAGAGTAGGAGTTTCGTAATGCATATCCCTAACCGAAACAAGATGAAAGATACAACATGTAGAAATCATTTTCCTAGTCATTAGACAAGAGATAAACCGACCTAGAGGCACTAAATTTCCACCCATCCATTCTAACATAGGTTCATTCGGAATCTGAAAATGTAACCACTCGGGTTCCACAATCAATAGAGGCGTAACAATAAAGAAGTCAATCCATCCAAAGAATGACATCAAAATCTATCATGTCTAACTCTACAAGATCAACTGGAATGACTTTATGAGAAACTGAAATTGAGACTGAGAAATTTTTATAGACTTGTCTATTCATAATAAGTCACAAACATGAGTAGAAATTGAAAAAGGTTCTAAGAGAATTTTGGAACTGACATCAAACCTCATAGCTACATAAGGAGTCACAAAAAATAATGTATCACCTGGATCAAGCAATGCATAAACATCAAACTGAAAGACTCGCAACATACCAGCCACCACATTCGAAGAACCCTTAAGATCATGTCAAGTCTAAAGAGCATAGAATTTGTTCTGAAGAGGAGCACCTCTAGAGACAGAAAAGCACAAGGCTATGCTCGACGACCATCATTACCCTTGCTAGACTATGAAGGGAAATGTCACGATCTGTAACCTGTCTTTTCGAAAACCAAAATATACACCTGAATCGACTAAGCATTGGAAATCCAATTAGCGAACCCTCTTTCGTACCTCCTCCTTTCCCTAGTCATGGTCACCATTTCGTTATCACTGCCACAGACTACTTCACCAAGTGGGTTGAAGCAAAACCAATAACCTTAAGATTAAGATTGGAAAGTTGATAAGAAAAAACGCTACCAAAGATGATTCATCCAATACTAAGCATCAGCGATCGTTCAATAGTAATATAACTCAACTAGTGAGTTGGGATTGAGTCCCAAGGGAGCGGTCCGTACTCAAGAATCAATAGAAAAGCACAAACATTCTCAATTCAATTGTAGCTAACAACATTTACGAAGAAAAACATAATTCAAGTTTGGGGTGACACAAGTATCAAATATCAAAGGGGGTTTTGTAATCAATTATCAACTAAGATAGCAAATAATATGAGAATATGAATATGGAGACGGGATTCTTTGGATGTGATAGGATTATGGGCCAAGGTAAACAACCGGGTATTTACAATTAATAGTAAACCGCTGCAAATTAGTGAATAAGCTAGACTTTAGTAGGCATAAACTTTCTCTCGAGCAATTTACCCCGAATCAAATTGGTTTCTCTCGAACACCAATAAGCCGCAGAGAAGCACAGCCTTCGCTTTAGTCCATTCACTCTCTCGAGCTGAATGTGTGGAAAAGGGTTTAGGGTTCACTCTCTCGAGCTGAACCCATGACAACCCAATACCCACAGACCATTGATTCAGAAATTTTGGTTTTAAAACCTCTCTCTCGAGCAAGCCAAAAACACAAAGTTAAGATTGTATTTGTAACTACAACCCATTAAATTCAACCACAACTACTGAACGAAATCACTTTCAAACAGCAAATAAACTATCAATTAGCAATACACAGCAGTTAATTCAACCCATAATCACACCCCAAGAATTGGGGATTTAGCTAGACATAGTAAAATCATAGAAATCAATACCGAAATGTATTTCCATCAACTGCGTACGATTACTATTGTCTTTACAAAAGTCTAAGATGAAGAATCTTCAATACCCATTTCAAATTTCTCAAAAATGGAAATCTTCAAAGATAAGGAAAAATGTCTCCAAACTAAGTTCTAAGCTCTAAAACTAAATAATAATCTTGATATTCTAAAAATTGCCTATTAAACTAAAAATTCAAACAAGTATTTATAATTGTCAAAAAGTGTGTTTTGAAGGACCAATCGGCGCAATAAGTCAGGATCGCCGATCCACTCGGCGATCTGCCCTTTGGTCATTTGTATCGCCATTTTGCTTTTTCCTTCAGCATCGTTGAGGTCCTCTAACTTTGAGCGATAAGGCACTGCATCGCCGAACTGTTCGGCAACTCACTGACTGCTTCTTTTTATCACCGACTTGATTTTCTCCTTCAGGGCTTGGTACACTGGAACATTAGGTGAGACCAGGGCCATTCAGCGACTCGCCCAATGGTTTAGGCGATCCTCAGGCCTTCTTTTCTTCGTTCTTTCAACTACCTTGTTCCTTTTTGCTCAATAGTGTCCATGCTTTGTCCCTAAGTCCAAATACCTAAAATTTAAGAATTTACATCAGTTATTGAGACAAAATATGCATTCGAGGACACTAAATCTATTAAAATAAAGCCCTATATGAGTCCAAATCGTGGACTCATCAACACCCCCAACTTAAACTTTTGCTTGTCCTCAAGTAAAACTCAAGTTCAGCAGTTCAAAAAGGTTGTCTCAAACAGTGCTTCACAAGACTCAATCATGAATGCACACAAGAAGATTCAACTTACTCATGCAAGGATCAATTGTGCACTCAAAGATTCAAGTTGTGACTCACCATTACCAAAGAATCTCAATCTCACATTACTTGTTTCAAATGCAAGTTCAAGCTCAACAAAGGTGATCAAATTCCCTCACACATTCACACATAATGATTCAACAATTTAAAAGTTCCAGAATCAAATGCAACGCTCACACTCACAAAGATGAACACAATGTATGATTTTCACCTATAGGTTTACCCTTATTTTCCATCGACTTTTGTTTCAGCTCATTCAAAATCAAAAATGTCTTTTCAAGGCTTGAAATGGGGCTGAGTGCAAAGGTATGGCCATTTAGGCTCATAGGTTGTAATCCTCATGAAGTGTGATGTGAACAACACCTTCTTTCCTTTTCTTCATCATTTTCATTCAAGCTCAAAAGTCACCTCTTATTCATCTTCCATGGACGGTTGGAAACCCCATTTTCTTTGTATTTTCACAACTTTATTCCACAACTTTTTTTTCTTTTTCTTTTTCATTATTTTCTTCTTTTTCTCTCTTTTTTTATATATGGAGGGATTCCATTTTTCTCAAAACATGGGCAAAAGGGACTTCTTTGCATTTTCTTGATTTGCCTTCTCTTTTCACCACACCCCCAACTTAGGCTTTTGGCCTAAGTTGGCTATTCAAACAGGCCACAAATCATGAGGATTATGGGTAATGGATCAAGAAAGGTTATGTTTTCATAAAGTCTCTTCCAAGAAAAGGTTAAGGCTCAAGGGGTGTTCAAAAGAGGTTCACACACTCACAAGGTAGGCCACAAAAAGAGATATAATGTCAAATTGGTTCACACTCTTTAAAGTTGCCCAAGATCATCTCAAGAAATTGCCTTTACTTAAGTTAACCGGACTAACGGGGAAACTTCTAGGTGTCATCATACATGGTTCACGGAAAGCTCATCACACAAGGCATCGACACCAATGTTACAAGACTCCACACTTACGTTAATGTCCAATGCTCATCACAAGAGACTCAATCCGGTACTTGGCTAGTCACAACGAGATGCAAAGAGTTCACATATTAATTATGCAACTTCATTTGGCCTCATCGTAGCCGCACATTCATGTTTGTTTGATTATGAGCATTATTCAAGTCATCAGTATTGATCAAAACTTATACTCAAATTTGCACAAGAACATCCACATTCAATACAAACAAAAGGTGGCAAAAAAAATTTGGAAGGGTCAAAAATCATTTATAATTATAAACACAGAGCTACAAGCTCAAACCTTCCACAAAAAGCAGTGTAAAACACAAATTAAGCTCAAAACCCAATTATATAAACAAAAACCAATCAGGTCACAAAAGGTGGGCCTCACCCCACCACAAATTCAACATTTTTCCTCAAATATAAATAAAAATATCCAAAAGTGAGAAAATAAGACAGAGAGGGAGGTAAAGAAGGGGTCTTGTCAACACAGTCGCTCCATCTGTCTGGGCATCAGTGCCCGGTGCATCACTTTGGTCCTGGGTCTCAGTACCCAGAGTCACCTCAGAAGAAACAACAATACCAGACGCACTAAGAGCTGCCAATGGTGTATCCGCCAAAAGTGTTTGCACAGCTGCATAGAATCCCCGGGCCCATGAAGGAATATAGGGGCCTCGGGGAGTAGTCTCCTGTCAGAAATGGGCCTCTTGTCCTTGCCTTTGTCTCCAGGTGGAGGTTCTTGTCTTCCCTTCTTGGGGAGATTTGATTCCCCCCCTTAATTTATTGTGATATCTAGTGCTCTTTTTCGGGGTGGCATGTTTCTCCCAACAACTTTCGATCTAGCCATGTCTACAAAGCATTGAGAAAAAGTAAGAAAATATTCAAACAAAAGTACAGAAAATCAGTTGCAGAAAAACTCACCGAATCGGTCGGCTAGTCACCGAATCTCTTTGGCGAGCTAGATTGGGCTTTCCAAAAGGATTGGCTCTAAAGATTTAGCAAGTCGGCGATGGGAAGGACCTTTTAGCGAATTGCCGATAGCTTTCGGCGAGCAAGTGCTAGCCCACTGAAAGTTATAGTGCAAAAAGGGCTCAAAGAAGACTTTTGGCGTGTCGCTGAGTGCCTTCGGCGACCTCAGGCTTCTCGCCGAAAGTTACAGAACCCAACATCAAACGAAGCATGAAATTAAAGGAGAGATGGGGACCTTTGGCGAACCGCCAAGTGGTTCGGCGAACTCGACCCAGCTCGCCAAACGACCCAACGTGCCTACTTTCAACCCATTTTCTCGAATTCTACCCCACAACCTCCTAAAACAAAATCAAAGCATGCACAAAAATTAAGACTAGACCCACAGCACCCATTACCCCGATACTCAGACTTCTCTTAGTTTTGCCAAATTTGGCCAATTGACGAGTTTTGCCCTTAAGAAGGATGTCACCTGCTCTATCATTGGGTAAATTATGTTGTTTTGCACAAATACAGGCTACTTAGATTTCACCCAACTAAACTAAACAACATGCAAGCACAACCCCACAAAATTTAATTCATTTCAAAGCACAAGAATAAGGGGTTTCACAATCAAAATATTACGGGCAAGCTTATCAAATTAAAATAGGCATTCAAACATTCTAATCCTATCAGAGAGGCTCAGCACATGACAACACGATAAGATCATTTGCATAAGAGTAAAGTTTGATAAAATAAACTCGGGGTTTGGAAAACCAATCTTTTATGCTGATTAAATTGATATTGAAATGTAGGCGGCAAAGTAATCGCTAATTCGAGCACAAATGAATGACTAAAATACTCTAAAAGGCAAGAAATATAGGAACTAAAGTACGGGTGTGAATTTGGGAAGATTAGAAAGTGAGAGAAAGTGAAAGAATTTGAAACTTTAAACCTTTGGCCTTTTAAAAATTGTCCCATTCTCATCCGTTCAGCAACATTAGTCGCGCTCTCCGAACCACTCAGTGACACGCCGAGTGATCATTTACCTCGCCGAGTTTATAGGACCTCTAGTTAAACTGGGGGGTCCAAACGGTGGACTAGATCGCGATTGCCGACTAGGTCGGCGATTCGCCAATAATTTCCTAGGCTCGCCAAGTTTTACAGACTCTACTTTGAAGTTGTCTTGAGTCCAACGGCGGTCTAGGCTGGGGTTGCTGACCTCTTCAGTGATTCGCCGACTGGACCTTTAGCTCGCCAATCCGCACTTTTAAAACACGTTCCACACCTTTACCTGCACAATCAACACATCATTATTCTAAACTTAAAAAGAAAAAATATAAAACTTAGGTTGCCTCCCAAGTAGCGCCTTAGTTAACGTCGTGGCACGATGCAAGTCCATGTTCAAAACTCATTCTTGGGGTTAGCCATAGCACTAGGCAACCCCCTTACTATCTCGGGTTAAGATGAGACAAGATATGACCCATTTAAGTCTCCAACTGTTTGATCGACACTGAATGGGAGGTGATGGTCTGGCTAAGGGTAGACACATCTTCTTTCACTTCTTTCAAAATTTTGTCTGACCCTTCAACTTTGTTGAGGATACGAGAAAGCATATGCTCAGACCGACCACCTTCCGAATTCTTTGGCTTTTGGCGCTCGTGGGGAGGCACATATATATCTTTCTCCCCATCCTTCCAATTTGGATTATGGTCCCTCCATTCACGATCTCGATCTTTCCAACCTTCATCCCTAATCCAACCTTGGTTACCACCCTACATCAGGTAGTTTGAACAATAACCACCACCTTGGTTGGATAGGAAATTCACCTCTTCATTATACAATGCCTCAAACTTGGACTCATCCGGATTAGCACACCCGACACCCATGGCATTGACACTTCGAGCACCAGCTCCCATGACATTTTTAGACAAAGTGTCAAGTTGTTTCATGATCTTGGCCATGCTATGGTCCTTTCTCTTGGTCTTTCTCCATCTGCTCTTTGGTTAGTTTAAATGTGAGATGGGAGACCTGGTCTTCACGGGTATACCATGCCCTGTTTATGGTAGTCATGCCATCCAAGAGCTAAGTCGCTATCAAATACGATTGCTGCATCAAACCTCCCGGAGAAAGTTGGTCAGCAACACCCTTATTTATCGAGTCAAGACTCTGGTAAAAATACTGCAGCAACACATTATCAGGCAAGCCATAGGTTGGGCATTAAAGCACCAACTTCTTGAATCACAGCCAAGTTTCATGATTCGGCTCGCCTTCTAGACGCTTGAAACTCTGAATGTTGTCCCGAAGAGTCATCATATTCGAGGGAGGGAAAAATTGCACTTGAAATGCGGTAACCAACTCCTCCCACGAAGTGATTGATTCACGTGGCAATTCAGCCAACCACTTTCACGCTTCTCCCATCAAAGAGAATAGGAACAACCTCAATCGGATCGACTCTTGGGAGATATTCTTGAAGGAGAACGGTCTGCATACATCTACGAAATTTCTAATATGCTCATGGGGATCCTCATGAGCCAACCCACTGAAAAGCCCATTTAGTTGCAACAGTTGCAATATAGTACTCGTGATGTGGAACACCGCATTCCCTTCGGCCGGAGGCAAGCGAATGACACCAATACCACCCATAAGATGGGCGTCATTAGAATGAAGTTCGTTAAAGTTCGTTGACATCGTTGAGGTTTTCGATGTCATCTTGATGGCCTACTTGGCTGCCATTGATGCCGTTCACACTCATACTTCCTGTTTTCAATAGACAAACAAGCAAAACAAAACTAAAAATTAAGTAAGTATCACTATAACTAACAAGAAAAAAATTCAACTTCACTAAAAATTCTCAAGTAACACCACTCCCCGACAGCGGTGCCATTTTAATAAGAAAAAATGCTATCAAAGATGATTCATCCAATACTAAGTATCAGCGATCGTTCAATAGTAATATAACCCAACTAGTGAATTGGGGTCGAGTCCCAAGGGAGCGGTTCGTACTCAAGAATCCATAGAAAAGCATAAAAATTCTCAAGTCAATCATAGCAAGAAATATTTATGAAGAAAAACATAATTCAAGTTTGGGGTGACACAAGTGTCAAATATCAAAGGGGGTTTTGAAATCAATTATCAACTAAGACAGCAAATAATATGAAAATACAAATATGGAGATGAGATTCTTGGGATGTGATAGGATTATGGGCCAAGGTAAACAACCAGGTAATTGCAATTAATAGTAAACCACTGCAAATTAGTGAATAAGCTAGACTTTAGTGGGGGTAAACTTTCTCTCGAAAAATTTACCCCAAATCAAATTGGTTTCTCTCAAACACCAATAAGCCGCAATGAAGCACAACCTTCGCTTTAGTCCATTCACTCTCTCGAGCTGAATGTGTGGAAAAGGGTTTAGGGTTCACTCTCTCGAGCTGAACCCATGACAACCCAATACCCACAGATCATCGATTCAAAAATTTTGGTTTTAAAACCTCTCTCTCGAGCAAGCCAAAAACACGAAGTTAAGATTGTTTTTGCAACTAAAACCCATTAAATTAAACTACAACTACTGAACAAAATCACTTTTAAACAGCAAATAAACTATCAATTAGCAATACCCAGCAGTTAATTCAACCCATAATTACACCCCAAGAATTCGTGTTTTAGCTAGACATAGTAAGAAGATAGAAATAGATACCGAAATGTGTTTCCATCAACTGGGTACGATTAATAATGTATGTACAAATGTCTAAGATGAAGAATCTTCAATACCCACTTCCAGTTTCTCAGAAATGGAAACTTCAAAGCTAAGGAAAAATTTCTCCAAACTCAGTTCTAAGCTCTAAAATTGAATAATAAACTTGATATTCTAAAAATTTCCTATTAAACTAAAAATTCAAACAAGTATTTATAGTTGTCAAAAAGTGTGCTGCGAAGGACCAATCGGCGCAATAAGTCGGGATCGCTGATCCACTCAACGATCCACCCTTTGGTCATTTGTACCGCCATTTTGCTTTTGCCTTCAGCATCCTTGAGGTCCTGTAATTTTGGGCGATAAGGCACTACATCGCGGAATTGTTCAGTGACTCGCCGACTGCTCCTTTCTATCGCCGACTTGATTTTCACCTTCAGGGCTTGGCACACTGGAACATTAGGTGAGACCAAGTCCATTCAGCGACTCTCCCAATGGTTTAGGCGATCCTCAGGCCTTCTTTTCTTTGTTCTTTCAGCTACCTTGTTCCTTTTTGCTCAATAGTGTCCATGATTTGTCCCTAAGTCCAAATACCTAAAATTCAAGGATTTACATCAGTTATTGAGATAAAATATGCATTCGCAGACACTAAATCTATTAAAATAAAGCCCTAAATGAGTCCAAATCGTGGACTCATCAAAAGTCGCTTTCAAGCCCAAGAGCAACTAAACTAGCAGGAAATGAAAGTAGAAATGGATCTGTGTCACTGTTTGTATGTCTCTCTTCAAGAATCAATCAACCAAAAGAAGCAACAGATGGTTCTTCCCACTCCTCTTACACACAGGGACATTTTTACCACTAGGAGTAACACCTTAAGGCCTTGAGGTAGGCACTCTATCCTTGTTGAACTTTTGAACTAGAGCACTAGATGACTTCAGGCTAGAGAACATTTGTCGAAACTAAGAACGTTCATTTCCATCGGACCTAGAGTGAGAGAAATCACCATCATTCATTGTTTCCCTGTTAGACACCATATCCTTCTCCTTAATAATTTTTCTCCTCTATTTGTTGAGCATGATTCATCAACCTTGATATATACATTTCTTTGATCAACATGGCGGTTCTACATTCTTTGACCACTAATTCAGACACATACAAAACAAACTTATTCATTCGTTCCCTAGAGCCGCCAACGCTTGTCGAAGCATACTTGGACAATTAAGTGAACTTCAATGAGTACTCATTCACACTCATATTCCCTTGTCTTAGATTTATGAACTCAAGGGGAAAGAATCGATCAAGAAATGCCCCTTTGAACTTATACCAATCCAAGGGATCCACATCCAAAGCCCTTTCCTCCTTCCATTGATCATACCAAACTTGAGCAACCCATTTCAATTGGTAAGCAACCAAATCCGCCTTTTCCACCAGAGTCTCACCCATAATGTCCACAATCTTATGGATTTCATCAATGAACTCTTGTGGATCCTCATCCACTTTCAAACCATAAAAATCTGGAGGATCCATTCTCGTGACGTCTCTAACCCTTGGTGTCGTCGTACCCACAATTGGGTTTCTAGAAGTTTCCACCTCCCTATTAGCTTGTATGGTTGAGGCTTGGGCCAACACTTGAAAAACAGCACTAAACCTAACATGTGAGACTTGCTCGGCCAAAGGATCAACCTGAGCTTGACGAACTTTGGGTTTCACATTGTCAATAGCATTTTTTCTCTATGAAACTCTTCATGGGGGTATATTCTGAAAATACATAGAACAAGAGTTAGAAGGAAGATCCTTATAGAGTTCAACTCTATCGCGATTTTAGAGTAATGAAATATGTGAAGTTTCCTAAAACATCTTGTAGCATCCTATTGATAAATGCAGTGTGCTTCATACTAATGAACAAGACTCTACTCCTAGAACCTTTAAAACTCGGCTCTGATACCAAGTTTGTCATGACTCAAATTACCTTCTTGACATGATATGACAAATAGGATCCCGATAGAACCTAAACAAGCCACTTAACATAAACATGACACTAGGATAGACAACATAAAGAGATATAAAGATAAAGAGAAATATCAGTCTCAATACTGCAGTGACATATGATACAAAAAATTAGAGTACAATGAACTCATTAGAGGAAATATACTAAGTCTGACAACAAGCCTCTATATCATAGATGTTACTAGGAAAAATCCCTAGCTCATGAAACAAGTCTGAAAACTGAAATGACTGAAATAGAAAAAAAAACTCATAACATGTGATCATGTTCTCAAACCATGAGGACTCACCACAAGCTAAGCAAAGCTGGATCAATCCACTAGCCACAGCTGGATGGAGGAATGTCGAACCCTATATTATAAAATAATATAGGCACAAGAAATATATGCTTCAATACTTTGAATTTACTGAATAAGAGAAATATGCACAAACATAAACATGATAAGTTCGAAACATGATAATGCATGACCAAGTGAAATCATACTAATCAATTTTAGTTCATAAGTCATAAGAAGGTCCATGCAATATAAGAATCATGACATATGTATAAAACATAAGCTAAGTGAGAATATCATATCTTTTGTGGGATGTTTACCATTAACCTACATAGACCATGTGAGCTATAAAATGGAATATGGTGTCTTTCCCACACCAAAAAGAGATTGTCCTACTTGACAAGGTAAAGACATTATACTTATACTTAGGTAGATCCACGAGCTAATTCGTCTATTAGAAACATCCGATGAGGTAACATAGTGCAAGGACTTTCGGATTCACCCAAATCCACTCGGTACTAAGTAAACTCCCAATGAAAATCATAAGGAATAATCATAATACTTAAAAAGGTATGACTCTAGTAATACCAATTCAATCATAATAGCTCCTTTAAAATATCATGATTTCAAAACATATTTGATGCTTAAAAGACACTTAATTGAAAGAATCTAAATCATTATAATCTTTTCATAGTGAAATCGCACTTCAATAGGAAGGGCCTAAACATTGAATCTTTCATAGTAGGAATACTTAAATCTGAAACCTAATTTCATTAAACATGGGATACTTTATCAAAAGCACCCTAAAATCATAGTCACTACAATTCCTCATGCATGCATAATTTCAAAGCTTCAATTCATGATCATAAAATAGACATATAACATAAGTTCATATGAAATACTTTGAAAACATGTAATTTGAATCAAATCATGTATAGTAAAATCGAATATAGTCAATTGAATTATAAACAATTGAACCCATGAATAATCATATAAAAACCCTAGAATTTGGGTTGAAATCATAGAAGAAAAATAAGGAAAACTTTGAGACTTAATGGATGAAAGAGGATCCATTGATGAAACTTTCACATACCTTGAGTAATCTAAGCCTCTATTGAAGAAAGAGACTTGAATGCTTGAAGAATCCTAATCCACTAGACAGAACCCTTGGGGAGAATTTGGAGAGAAAACCTTAAGGTATTTTGGGAGTTTGATTGAATGAGAAGGAAATAGGTAGATTTGAAGAGTAAATTCAATTGTAGGACTTATTTATAATATCAAAAGGACATAGTTTAGGTGTAGAAATTGTAGGAAAAGACCCAAACAACTCTGACTTAAAAACTGCCGGAGGGACTCTATAAACTGACCTACGGTCCGTACAATCTTCTACGAACCATCCTGACCATCCATAGGACAAGATACTTGAGAAAAAAATTGAGTCAAAAACCATGAGTACCCAAGTTCAAATCAAAATTTCAACAAGTTTGGAACCGTTCCTACGACTACTTTCTATGGGTTGTACAACCTTCTAATACTTTCCTAGTGGTCTACAGGAGTTCTTCTGGGAGTTTTCATTTCCCAAAATTTCTCATTCACTTCTACGATTTCGTTTCTATGATCCATAAGTGGGCTCGTATGAACTGTACTAGCAGACATTTTTCTATATTTTTTTACAACTCAAATAACAAGTTCCAAGATGTTACAAACATCAGGTTAAATTTTGGATGCACCAAAATGAAAAAAAAATTGAGGGTAAGATGGTAGATTCAAGTTCTATCGCACAAAGAGGGTAAGACGTCAATTTGAGTTTGATGCACCATGATGATAAGGTAGTGGGTTCAAGTCCCATAGAATTATGACCTAACACACCTTATATGGGTAAGACATTCAATTTGAGTCTCAATGTACCATAGTGACGATATAATGGTGACTAAGACTTTGATGAAAAGTTATGAAATTCATCCCATTGAATTGAATCACCCTAGATCGCCTTTAATTTCATGCTAACTTAGAAGTTGGGTTCTGTAACTTTCGGCGAGAAGCCTCAGTTCGCCGAGTGAACTCAGCGACTCACCAAAAGTCCTTCTTGATCGCCCTTCTGCGCCCCTAACCCCTAAAATGCACTGTAACTTTCGACGGGCTAGTCCTTGCTCGCCGAATGTTGTTGGTGATTCACCAAAGGGTCCTTCTCATCGCCTACATGCCAATTTTTCTGGAAAATTTTGGGCCAATCCTTTCAGCAAGCTTGATTTGGCTCGCCAAAGTGATTCGGCGACTTGTTGACCGGTTTGGTGAGTCTGTCTGCAATCATCTTTCTATAAATTTGCTTGAACTGCTCCTAATGCTTTTTTATGTTTTTGCAGATATGGCTAGAACCAACCTAGACATGCCGCCCCATAAAAGAGTACGGGGAATTGTTATAAATGAAAGAGGACACAACCCTCCTAAAAAGGGAAGAACAGAGCCTCCAAAGGGAGGCAATGGCAAAGGCAAGAGGCCAGCATCTGAGGTTCCGGAGCACAACTCCGGCAGCGAGGGAGAGGCCTTTAACTCCCGACATGTATTGCCTAAGCTGGAGGATGAACAACCATTACAGTCCCGGAGAGCGGAGTTTCATGCTAGATCTCGTCCAGACCCAGCTAGAGCCCCAGCAGCCTCCTCTCCTGCAGATACAGTGCCAGCTCCGGCACCTCCTATGGCTCCAATGCCACCAGTGGTCCCTCCTCCCAAGCTACTCAACAGATTAAAAGTTGATGGGTTGCAGACTATTCTTGAGGAGAAGGTACTATCCATGGATGGCCTTGAGGACAGATACTCTGCAGTGAGGAACACCCTTCATTTTCACCGGTTCAAGCAGTTCACCAGGCCCCGAGGCCCCTACATTCCTACATGGGTCCGAGAGTTTTATACAACATACGAAGTGCTGGTGCCCAAGGGGAAGAAGAAGGCATGTGCCCTCACACCGGTGAAGTCGGTTATGGTCCAAGGAATGGAGGTAGGGTGCAGCAGTGAGTACATTTACATTGTACTCAACAGGTCTCTAGGTGCTACATTTGCATATGAGGGCTTGTCTGTTACTCAGTCCCTAGATGATTTAAAAGGCTGGCTTGAACCTTTGATTTATAATACCACCCTGAGGTGGATCGAGGCAGGAGCTCCCATTGAGAAGAAGGACCTGAATATAGCCGCTCAGTTCTGGTTCAGATTCATCATCAGCACCATTTTGCCTTCCCAGAACGAGTCCATCCTCCGGCATCCCAAGGCAGCCGCCTTGGTTCGATCATATCCAGGAAGAGCATTGACCAGGGACTCCTCATAGAGCAGGAGATGGCCATGAGGGCCAAACAGAGCCAGACCTTCCTACAATTCCCGATGCTAACTAAAGAGTTATGCCGGCGTGCTGGAGTTTCTCGTGATGAGACGAGAGATTTTAAGGTCACCCCTAAATCCTCCACTGATATTCGGCGTATAGAGGATGAGTACACTCGGGAGGAGACAGACAGGAGGAGAGCAGCTCTGGTGGACACATCCCTAAAGATTGACATAAAGACGATCCCTGCAGAGGCATCTTTGCCTACTCCGGCCTCCGGGCCTTCAGGTACATCTGCTCCCACTTCTTCCTCCTAGGCTCCTAGTACGTCTACTTCTTCCCAGCCCATCAAGATTACTCAGGCTATGATCCTGTGGGGCACCTGGCCAATTCGGCTAATGTGAGGGCTACCCGACTAGATGCATCAGTCTCATGGATTATTGAGAGTGGCATCCTTGCTGCACTAACCCCTCTCCGGACTTCTATTTATGATTTGACTACGAGGGTCGTGACTTGTGAGCATCCACAGGGGGAGTCTTCTGAGGTGATAGCTTTAAAAACCGAGGTTGCAGATCTGAGGAAAGACGTGGACTACTTGAAGTCCACTGCCTTCACTTCATTATTGGAGGCAGTAAATGATGTGGATGCCCAGCCCAGTTCTGATATTCCTCCATCCACCACCAGAGATGTACATTGGAATGACACAACAACTGATGAGTCGGAGGCAGAGACCGATGAGGAGCAAATAAAGGTGCGGGATGCTAAATTTTATGATTATATGTTGACCTTCAGCATATGATGTTTGAGACCGTGCGCCAGACTTCATTGAGAGATACTACCATGGGTGGGTCCAGTGGAGCCAATTTTCTGAGGTGACTCCGGGCACTAATGCCCAAGACAAGAGTGATGCACCGGGCTTTGATGCCCCAACAAATGGAGCGACTATGTAGACAGGATTCTTCTTTACCTCCCTCTCTGCCTTCTTTTATTTATTTTTGGATATTTTTATTGAATTTGAGGACAAAATGCTTTTTGTTTGTGGTGGGGTGAGGTATTCTATACCTACCTCTTTTAATTATGATTTTTCTGTATATATTGGGTCTTGTGCTTTGACACTATTTTTATGGATGCTTGAGCTTCTGGCTCCTTATTTTGTATGTAAATGATTTTTAGACCCTTCTGAAAAAATTGTGCCACCTCTTGATTGTGTTTTGAATGTGGCTGTTCTTTTGCAAATTTGAGTATCGGTCTTGATCAATACCGATGACTTGAATAGTGCTCATAATCGAACAAACATGAATATGCAGCTACAATGAGGCCAAATAAAGTTGCATAGATAATATGTGAACTGGTTGCATCTCTGTCACGACCCGGGATCACCCCCTAGTCGTAACCGGCGTACTCGACCTCGACAAGGTCTAATACAAGCCTCTTAGCATTCATTCATCGCATAGACACTAAAACCATAAGGAATTAAAAACTTTCTTTACCAAGAAAACATTTCATTAAAAAAAAAACAATAGCAAGCGGA
>JAJONQ010000096.1:0-76726 GCA_036250385.1 Solanum microdontum | reverse complement strand
TTATAACATCAATTTCACTTTAGAAAGAAGACCCACATTTTTGGATTGAAACCTAGAAATTGGAGATTTTGAAATTCATCTTGAAGGGGACTCTTGGGGAAAGGAATCCCAAGAGTGATAAGCAACCATACCTTATTGACGAATTAACGACAAAAATCTGAGTTGAAACCTTGGAGAGTTAGTCTTCTTCTTGAAGCTCCAATCTTTTTCAATGGAGTTCTTGAGAAGAGAGAGAGAGAGAGTAGAGAGAAGGAGGAACTTTAGGTTTAGATCTTTGGGGTTTTGTATTTGAGTGATAAAAGTGAGGTAAATTGACTTAAAAATAATTATATACATGTCCCCTAAAGTGCCCTAAATACCCCTCACTTAAATGGACTCTTTAATGAAGTAAATATAGATTTTTAAATTTCTACATTTTCGTCGCGGAACAAGTCCGCGACGCGGAGCTGTTCCCTGAAGATATTTGGAATTAAATTTCAAGACAATAGAGTCCGCGTCGCAAACAAATGCTTTGCTCCTTGGGGGAGCAAGTCCGCGACGCGCCCTTGTTCTTTCCAAGAGAAATTTGCAAGCTGCTTTGACACCTTGCTTGGCCAAGGTTGGGGTCCCCCTTGGGGCCCCTTAGGGTGGTCCCAGGGCGTCGTATTCAAATTTTTTGACCCTATAAACATATATTTACCTATTTTAACTCTTTTTACAAGATTATACCATCATACAACACTCCCAAACCTGCCCAAAACCTATGGACACACTAGAACACATTCTTCTCTAGTTTCCGGACATCGTGGTCGTTTCTTGACATTCAGACTTTTACTCTTCCAAACCAAGTAAATTACATTAGTTTAGGTTTATAAACATTATTTTAACTATTTTTTTTAGTCATTATTCATAAGGTGAGGCTCTAACTTAAGTCATAGAATTTTCGGGGTGTTATAATTCGCTGAGGATTCGCCTAATTACAAGATTGGCAAATCTGAGGATGAAGAATAACTGATAACTTGCGTCGTGCGATGACGTTAACTAAGGCGTTGTTTGGGAAGCAACCCAAAACCCTTTCTTGCTTTGTTTTACGTTAAGAAAATAATGGTGTGTTGTTTGTATAGGTTGAAACGAGGGAGGCGATTGAAAGAGGATACGGAGAAAAGCAACAAGTCCAATTGGCGGATCGCTCAAAAGATTTGTTAACACAAAGCACTGTCATCCAAAACCATGTGCAACTCGGCGGTATCGAAAAGAGTTATGGCGCAGTGCCTACCATGTCATCGATTACGTTGTAGACCGCCGTTGGAATCTTCACCGGAGCTGCAGATCCAGTGACATTTGGAGAACTAATTAAACATTTGGTGTGTCGTCGAATAATTAGGCGAACTCTATTTATATTGCCGAACAGGCAATAACTGGACGGTTTTTGCAAGCCACAGGTTTAAAAGTCCCATGCCACTAATTTTCTCTCACTTCTTCAACCTACCAAATTCACACCTGCACTCTCTTTTTATATTTCTTACACTACTGGAATATTGTGGCTCATTAATTTGTGCGCGGATTTGGATTGCATTGCTGCCTAACATATCATTAGCAACTATTCAACATCAAAGATTTGCATTCTGAACATCGCATGTTAAAAATATCATAATTGTACTCGTTTGCATAATGATGAAAGTGTTAAACCTCTGCTGATTGACTGAGGTTACATATATTTTCGATTGTGAAGTGGTATCTGTTTTATGATTGGAGGAATTTCCAATTAGCTATGCTTTGAGTTAAATTTTTGCATGGTGGGAATAGATGTTTATGTGTTTTCACTAAAATTGAGTTATATTTGTGTGCTTACATTAACTGGGGTTGATTGGAGAAAATTGAAAGGCGGGGTTGATAATGGATAAAATGAGCTGATCGGTGAAATGAGCAAACGTCGCCGAATTGTTCAGTAGTTCGCCTAACATTTCCATCTCATTCTTTTCTTCTATTTTTATGTACTGATTGAACTATAACTCTCAGCGGTCAGTTTGGTTCGCTTAACACACCCAGTGGTTCGCTGAAAGAGCCCATGTTCACCTTTCGCCCACCCCTTTTGTATCATGGGTACATCATTTACGCACATAGAAACACCCGTTTTCTCTTATTTGAATTACTATTTAACTTATTCTCGAAGTGGTTGCAGAAATGGCAAGACCAAAAGTTGCAGGGAGAGATGACCCACCCAGGCATGTAAGAGCAAAAGGATTTAGAAAAGAGGAAAAGAGAGCCGAGATGGCCATGCAAAGAAAGTACACCAAGGAAGCTATGTTATTGCAATGCATGCTGCAGAGCAGCTAGGAGATATATAAGATGATTGCAGCAAATCTTGCTACAGAGGCTAAGGCAAAGGCAAACAATGGAGACCAAAATGATAATGCTACAGGGACAATTGGTTTACTTCAGAATGATTCACCGGGCACTGATGCCCACACAGATGGATTGATTTCTTAGACATGATCCCCTCTTTACCTCCCTCTCTATTTTTCTTTATCTGACCTTTTGGATACTTATTACTTGCATTTGAGGACAAACGTATTTTATTTGTGATGGGGTGAGGCCCACACCTCTTTTGTTGATAGTCATGACTTGTTCTATATATATTTGGGTTGTCTGTTTTTAATTTATTTAAATTACTGCTTTTATGTGGATGTTTGAGTTCATGGCTTCTGTTGTTCTAATTTAAAACAATTTTGATTCTTCCGAAAATTTTTGCCATCACTTGTGTTGAAAGTGTCTGTTCTTTTGCAAAATAAAATTGAGTCTCAGTTTCGATCAATACCGATGACTTGACTAGTGCTCCCAATTGAACAAACATGAATGCACGGCTACGACGAGACCAAATGAAGTTCCATAGACAATATGTGCACTCTTTGCATCTCGTTGTGACTAGCCATTTATCGAATTGATTCTCTTCTGATGACCGTTACACACTAGCGAATGTGTCTAGTCTTGTTTGACTGAAGTATCGATGCCTTGTGTGATTAACTTACTTTGAAACTTGCATGAATAATCCTAGAATTTTCCCTGTTACTCTGATTGGTTTAGAAAGGTGTACACTTGAGTTGATATCTTTTTGTGGCCTACCTGTGAGTGTGTGGAACTCTCTTGAACACCCTTTGAGCCTTACCTTTCTTTGGAAGAACCTTGTTAAACCTTAGACCTTATTTGATCAGCTACCTGTAATCCTCTGGATTTGTGGTGAAAGGGAAAAAGAGAAGTCAAGAAGTGCGATAAGAAGTCCCCCTTTACCCATGTTGCAGAACAATGGAGCCCTCCATATAAAAAATTAAAAAAGAAATTTGTGGAATAAAGTAGAAAGGATATTGGGTTTCCAAGCAATTCATGGGGAGTGAATAAATGGATGACTTAGAAGCGCTAGAAAAAGAAGTGATAAAAGAAAAAAAGGGAATGCTTTGAGAATACCATATCTCACGAGGAAAAAGTCACTAAGACTAAATGACCATACCTTTGCACATAGCCACATTACAAGCCTTAGAAAGACCTTTTTGATCTTGAGTAATTTGGATCGAAAGTCAATTGGAAAATAAGGGCAAGCCTATGGGTGAAAACATGCATTATGTTCCTCTTTCTGAGTTTGAGCGTTGTATTTGATTCTTGATCTTAAATTGACTCATATATGTGTGTGAATATGGAATCATTCTTTGTGCGAGGGCATTTAGATATTTTTGTTGAGCTTGAACTTGCACAAGTAGCAAGTATTGCGAGCATGAGAATATTATGTGATAGTGTGTCACAATTTGAATCTTTGAGTACACAATTGATCCTTGCATAAGTAAATTGAGTCTTGTTGTGTGCATTCGTGATTTAGTCATGTGTAGCACTGTTTGAGGTACCCTTTTTGAACGGTTGAACTTTAGTTTTCTTGAGGACAAGCAAAAGTTTAAGTTGGGGGTGTTGATGAGTCCACAGATTGGACTCATTTAGGACATTATTTTCATGGAAATAGTGTCCTTGAATACTTGTTTTATCTCAATACCTGATTAAAATGCTGAAGTTTCAGGTATTTGATGTTTTAGTGGAAGCATGGACACTTAGGCGCAAAACGGAGCAAATAGGGCTGAAAAGAACAAGAGATGGAATCATGTGGGTTGCCGAGTTTAACTTGGTGAGTCGTCGAAACGACATGAACCGCCCTCGTTCTAGTACGTCATGCCTTGAAGGAAGTGGATCAAAAGACGAGGAAAGGAGCAGTCAGCGAGTCGCCAATCAGTTCCACGAAGCAGTACTGTACCGCCCAATGATCCAGAATGCGAGGATGTTAAAGGAAAGACACTGAAGGCAATGAGCTGACCAAAGGGTAGATCGCTAAGTTCATCCGCGATCTCGACTAATGTCATGGAACAATCCTCCGTAGCACAATCTGTTCAAACTATAAACACTATTAAGAATTGTAGTCTTTAGAGATATTAGGAGTGGAACAATTATTATTATTATTTTCTCTTTAAATAATATTCTAGCTGATATTTTTCTCTCAAGTTTGGAGAGGGTTTTTTTGGAGACTTGAAGAAAGGAGTTCTTCTTCCCCAAGTTGGAAGTGGGTCTTCTCTATTCATCTTCTGTTGCTTAATTCAAGGGTTAATTTCTTATACCTAGTTGATTTCATTATCATGTTAGGTATCATTTCTTATTTCTTGATGTGTGGCTTAAAACCCCATTCTTGGGGTGTGATTTACCAAATATGTTGATATTCTTGTTGGGTCTTGCTTGTTGATAGATTAGATGTATTTTGATGGTCATTTCAACTAGTGGTTGTGGTTTAATCTAAAGGGATTGTAGTTACAAATACAAAGCCACCCATGTGTTTTCAACTTGCTCGAGAGAGAGGTCGCGAAACCAAGACTATTAGACGGATGGCCTAAGGAGTGGGTCGACATGAGGTTCAGCCCGAGAGGGTGAGGCCTAGTCCCATATCCTAACAGTCAGCTCAAGAGAGTGAGTGGGGTAAGGTGTAGGCTGCTCTTCATGCGGCAAATGGGTGTCTGAGATGAATGCATTTGAAACGGGGTAAGTTGCCCGAGAGGGAACTTATTTCCATTTATAGCTTAGCCTAGTCACTATTATTTTGCAAATGTCCTACCGAAAGCATGTGCCCAACAATTTATCTAAAGTTGTATTATGGTCACATCCCAAGAACCTTTCCTCATAGTTGATTTTCTTGTTTATTTTGTTGTTTTAGTACCTGTTACAAAACCTCCTTTGATATTTGCACTTTTGTGTCACCCCCTTTAATTTACTTTGTTTTTGTTGGGTAATATCTTTATCTACAACTAGTTAAAATGTAAATTCTATTTTTCTATCAATTCTCAAAACTCCTCCCTTGGGACACGACCCCAACCCTCAGTTGGGTTACTATATTATCAACGATTGTAGATACTAATACCGTAGGTTAGTGTCGTTGGTCACGATAAGCATCAACATCTTTTACTAGTTCTTTTCTTTCTTCCTCAACATGTGCTACACTACCTATAGATAGTCTACTAAAAGGATAAGCTACTACATTGGCCTTACCAGGATGGTAATGCACACTCATATCATAATCCTTGAGGAATTCGAGCGATCTCCTCTGACGAAGATTAACCTATTTCGGGGTGAACACATACTGAAGGCTTTTATGGTCTGTGAACACATCTACGTGAACACCATACAATTTCAAGACCGAAGGCTACCCCCTAGACATAACACGGCGTATTTGACTCTGAATGGGTCACATACAAGCCCTTAGCATATCATAGACATAAAGCCATAAGAATGATGTAGAAAACATAAACCTTTACATTCGAAGTTCAACTTCTTTTTCATAAACGAAAATCATAAGAGTCTAGATCTTGTCTCAATCACCTTCTAAAACATAGGAATACAAACTTAGGGACATAGCCCATTACATCAATAGTCTTGAATATAGAAAGTACAAACAGGAAACTAGAAACAACAACATCTTGTCCTCGAACTTGAGGACTCACCAAGCCTAGGGAATAGTCAACCCAAGCTTTTCTTGAAGGAAGTAGAAGTACGTCTCAACGATCGGAACCTACATTCATAGTATACATAGAAAAAATGGGTTAGTACATAAAGTACTGAGTATGGAAGAATGCATAAAAATCCTTGACATATGATAAAAGTACATTTTTGTTAAAAAGTATGCATTTGTCTAGTTTGGAAATCAACATGCACTTTCAATGTAAAAGACAAGTCATAATCACATTTATACTTATAACATATTGAAATTATTACTTTAGCAACTTTAAGAAACACTTGTGCAATGTATAGTTGACATCCCATAACACCAACCATACCGAGTATTCCTTTGAAGCTACCTTAGCCATACATATCACCTTTACACCTCATCATAATCAATAGTCATAAATAAGGAAATAGTCATGTACATTACTTGAACATAAGGAAAGTCATTCATATTAACTATCCATTCAACATATATGCCTACATTCATGTCTCATCATAATATAAAGAAAACCATCTTATAACACGTTACTAGGTCCACTTGTGCAATGTAGAAGTGAAGTCCCACACCTCGACTCCAACTAAGAAAACTCATCAAGAAATCATAAGTATAGTCCATATCATATTCATTAAGCAACATGGAATTCAGTGTCATGTAACCCCACACCAAAAGAAGGTGTCCTACTTGCCTAAGGTAGAACTAAATGTATTAGCTTTTAGGTGGATCCACTAGCTAAAGACCTATGTGGACACATAATTAAGGAATAGGGAGATTGCTTCTAGAAACCCGACCTATTGTATTGGCGGAGGAGCTTCCATCTCATGGGAATAATCTAAATGGCCCAGCCTATTGTATTGACGGGAGGGCCTCTACCTCATTGACCATATCAACTCGGTGCTAAGCATTATTTCCCAAATTACACATAATAAGTCTTGAATTGCATTTACATGTGTGAAGGAATACTTTGCCCTTCATTCCATACAACTCATAAAATAGCTCATAGATTCAATAAAGTGAGAACTAACTTTCAACCTTAGAATTATCATTAATTTGTGAGTAAGCCTTTCACATTATTGTTCATGGTGTTTCATGAAAATAGACTTTCAATCAACGAAACAACCTTATCATCATCCCACACAATTCATACATAATCAAGTGTAAGGGTAAGGGAAGAATGGCCTTTTAACAATACCTTAATTTACACAGTAGTCATAGGATCTTCTCTTTCTAAGTGAATCATGAGTCCATACACACCATTCATCAACAGGTATAAACCCTAGCAATTTACCCTCTCAAGGGTCATGAATCATGTCTCATAATTAAACCTAGAATTACTAGACTAGGAATGAATAAAACAAGATTCAATAAGTAATACATCATAGATACAATTCATCTTGCATCAATACACCCATCACAATTCATGAAATTGGGGTCAAGGTGTATTGCATGGGTTCATGGGGAATTATACAATAACAATCACCATTAAACATTAAATCATCCATAATATAGGACAATTAACATAATGAATCATTTTTAGGAAGAACCCATGGCTAGAATGAAAACCCTAGTTTTTGAACCATTTACCAATTTTGAAATTAAGAGTTGAAGGGCTTCATGGAGAAAAGTGTTCCATGAATCTAGTCTCCCATACCTTAATTTAAGCTTTGCCCACGAATTCGAGTTGAGAAAATGGATTCTTGAGCCCTATTTGGTGTTCTTGAATTGATAAAATCTAGAGAGAGAAATATTGAGAGAGGAGGGAGTTTTTTATTTCAATTGGATGTCTGTGAATAATGAGTAAAAGTTGGTGAATTTCACTTAAAAACAATGCATAAACTTCCCCTAAAAATACTGAAAACACCCCCCACTTTAATTTGACTAGAAAGGAAATGACCCAATTGTCCCTCATTTAAGGATCACATCCACGTTCCACGAGCACCTTCACGAGCCGTGGTGAGGACCACGCCCCGCGGTCCTATCCGTGAAGGTTTGGGGCAGTAGCCCCTCTAAGGTGGCATGAGGCTTTTACGACCAAGGCATCACCATGAGGAGCTCCAGAAGCCGTGCTGAAGACCACGAGCCATGGTCCTCTTGTGGTCCTTGAGGCAGTAGCCTCGCTACTTGGGGCCCTTTTCTCATTGCCTAAGGCAACTCCACGAGCACTTCCTATGGTCGTGGTCATGACCACGAACCGTGGTGTTGGCCGTGGAAGTTGAGGCAGTAGCTAGGGAATTTGGTGGCCACATTTTCACGGCCAAGGCAAGACCATGAGCTGCCTTCATGAGCCGTGGTAAGGACCACGACTCGTGGTCCCACTCGTGAAGGTGGGGCAGTAGCTACAAGCTAGGGGCAAGCCTTGGCTTGGCCCCTTTGCCTTGTACTTGCCCGTTTGGTCTTGACCCAAATAACTCTCATACTTGACCTGCATACCCACCTTTAGGCTCTAGATTAACCTACCATTTTCGGGAGTGTTACATTATCTTCCCTTTGGGAACATTCGTCCTCGAATGACAATCTAGACACCTTACAGAAATAAGGACTCAAGACTAGCAGCCCATCATGCATGCAACATAACAAAATGCTCAATTCATAGGAGGAAACGTCAACTTCTTCTCAAGTCATAAACAATGCAATTACAAGGAAGTAGCATCTACATCCACAACCCAATATGCACAAAACTCATCATTTCATATCATTTTAGGAGGAACTACCTTCTCCAACTTAACAAGATCTACAAAACAATAAGGAGCCAATATGCCATTTTACCACAACATAACTAAACAAATTCATCATGGACATAACTAAGTATGTTCAACAAAACATCTCATGAAGTCAAATATGCAATCATTATACTAAGATGTAAACCAACATGAGGAACATATAAGCTATGAAAACTCAATTTATACTAAATTATAAATTTTCACAAGAACTTACATATTTTAAGGTAAATCATAAATACACTCATAGCACATATGACTTCCAAAATACCAAACTCAAGAAAACTAGTTACCTCAAGTTAGGATAGGAGTAGCAGGAAAAAGATGAGGATAGCGGGACTTCATATCGGCCTCGGCCTCCCATGTAGCACCCTCAACTAATTGATTCCTCCATAAGACTTTAATGGAAACTATCTTTTTGTTTCTCAACCTCTTAACTTGCCGGTCAAAAATCTCCACTAGGACCTCTTCATAAGAAAGGTTCTCATCAAATCCTAAACCCTCTAAAGGAAGGATGGACACCGAATCACCAATGCACTTTTTAAGCATGGAAACATGATACACCGGCTAAACCGAAGCCAACTTATTTGGCAAGTCCAATTCATAAGAAACTTTCCCAACACGTTTCAAGATTTGGTATGGGCCCACATACCGGGGACTAAGCTTCCCCTTCTTACCAAAACTCATCACACCTTTCATAGGTGAGATTTTCAAGTAGACCTAATCACCAACCTCAAATTCAATATCACTCCTTCTAACATCGGCATAAGATTTTTGCCGACTTCTGGTCGTTTTCAACCTCTCTCTAATAAATCGGACTTTTTCAATGGAATAATAAACTAGTTCGAGACCAATTAAATCTAACTAACCTACATCAAACCAACCAACCGGATATCTACACCTTCTACCATATAGTGCTTCAAAAGGATCCATGGCAATACTTAAGTGCTAACTATTGTTGTAGACAAATTCTATCAAGGGAAGATGGTCATCCCAATTACCCTTGAAATTAATCGCACATGCCCTCAATATGTCCTATAGGGTTTGAATGGTGCATTCCTCTTGACCATCCATTTGAGGGTGGAAAGTGGTACTAAGTTTAGCATTGGTACCAAACCCTTGTTGAAACACCTTCCAAAAATGTGAAGTAAATTGACCCCGATCCGATATGATAGTTAGAGGAACCCCATGCAACTTCACTATCTCCTTGATGTACAATTTGGCATAGTTTTTCGCCAAAAATGGAACCTTGACGGGAATGAAGTGGGCTAATTTAGTCATCCTATCAACAATGACCAAAATAGAATCGTGTTACCTTCGAAAATGAGGCAAACCCACCATAAAGTCCATATACACATCCTCCAACTTCCAAGTGCGAATATTTATATCTTGGAGCAAACCTCCCAGTTTCAAGTGTTCCGCCTTAAGTTGTTGACAATTCGGACACTTGGCTACAAAACCCGCTATATCCTTTTTCATGCCATTCCGCCAATAGACTTCCCGTAGGTCACGGTACATCTTGGTGGCTCCCGGATGAATAGAATACCGCAAACCATGAGCCTCTTCTAAAATTTTGTCTCTCAAGCCATCCACATCTGGAACACATAACCTATCTTGGTACCTAAGCACCCCATCCACCCTTGGGAGAAAGCCTCAACAGACTTGTTGATAACTGATTCTTTCAATTCCATTAAGATAGGATCAAGGTGTTACTTAGACTTTACATCAACAAGAAAAGATGATTCGGAACTATGATGGACCATGAATCCACCTGTGGTGGAATCCACTAGTTAGACACCTAACCGGGCCAACCTTTGCACATCCCGACCAAATTTCTTCTTCTCATCTTCTACATGAGCCACACTACCCATGGACAATCTACTTAGGGCATCCACAACTACATTAGCTTTGTCGGGGTGGTAAAGGACACTCATGTCATAATCCTTCAAAAGTTCTAACCACCTTCTTTCTAAACACATATTGAAGACTCTTGTGATCGGTAAACACATCTATATCGACCCCATATAAGTAATGTCTCCAAATTTTCAAAGAAAATGCAACCGCCTCTAATTAGAGGTCATGAGTCGGATAGTTCTTCTCATGGAACTTGAGTTGCCTTTAAGCATAGGTAATTACTTTACCACGTTGCATAAGGAAACATCCCAAATGCACTCGAGAAGCATCACAAAATACCACAAACCCATCAATACCCTCTTGTAAGGTCAACACCGGAGCGGGAGTAAGCCTATCCTTCAATTCATGGAAGATTTTCTCACAAGCTTTCGACCAATCAAACATAGCTTTCTTTTGAGTCAAACCTGTCAAGGAAGAGGCAATGGAGGAGAAACCCTCTACGAACCTCCTATTGTAACCAGCCAAACCCAAAAAGCTTCAAATATCAGTAGGAGTTAGAGGTCTAGGCCAACCCTTGACCATATCCATCTTGTTAGGATCTACCTCAATACCCATGCCCGACACAATGTGTCCAAGGAAAGAAACCGACCTTAGCCAAAACTCACATTTACTAAACTTAGCATATAATTGGTAATCTTTAAGGACTTGCAATACTATCCTCAAATGATCTTTACGTTCACCCTCACTCCTTGAATAGATCAAAATATCTTCAATAAAAATGATCACAAATAAATCAATATATTGCCTAAACACCCTATTCATTAGGTCCATGAATGCCGCCGGGGCATTTATTAACTCAAAAGACATAACCACAAATTTGTAGTGATCGTACCGGGTCCTAAAGGTCGTATTGGGAATATCACATCCTCTTACCCTTAGGTGATGGTAATCCGAATAGAGATCTATTTTGGAGAAAAAGGTACCCCCTTGGAGTTGGTCAAACAAATCGGCAATCCTAGGAAGTGGATACTTATTCTTTATAGAGACCTTGTTCAATTGGCGGTAATCAATACACATCCTAAGGGACCCATATTTCTTTTTCACAAACAATACCGGTGCACCCCATGGAGATATGCTTGGTTTAATAAAACCCTTGTCTAGCAAATCCTTGTGTTGCTCTTTCAACTCTTTCAATTCGTCGGAGCCATTCTATAGGGAGGGATAGATATGGGTTTTGTATCCGGCAAAATATCAATGTCAAAGTCTTTTTTCCATTTGGGATGAATACCGGGCAAGTCATCGGGAAAGATTTCAAGATACTCTCTTACTATGGGGATCGACTCTAAAGAAGGGACACTGGACTTAACATCCATAACCCTAACAATATGACACATGCACCTCTTGGAGATCATTTTTCTAGCTTTTAGATATGAAACAAATTGACCTCTAGGAATAGAATTCCCCCCTTTCTACTCTTAAATTGGCTATTTTGGAAATTGAAATTTGACCACACGGGTCCTACAATCTATTGATGCATAACATGCATGCAACCAATCCATTCCCAAAATCACATCAAAATCATGCATGTCTAATTCTACCAAATCAACCAAAGTGACTTTATGAGACAAAGAAATAGGACAACTCCTATATACTCTTTTAGTTACTACGGAGTCACCAACCGGGGTAGAAACTGAAAAAGGCTCTATTAGGGTTTCAGGGAGTACATCAAATTTCATAGCCACAAAGGGTGTAACAAAAGACAAAGTGGCACCGGGGTCTAATAATGCATAAACATCAATGGAAAATACTCACAACATACCCGTTATAACATTCGGGGAACTCTCTTGGTCACCTCGTGATTAAAGAGCATAGAGGCAATTCTTCTTAGGAATATCGGGATTTCAACCACTTGGAGGAGCTTGATTACCCTCTCTTCCCTTGGTCGTATGGGTAGGACAATTTTTCAATTGATGCCCACTTTTTCTACATCCATAGCACACACCCAAACTGGCAAGACATTTCCCCTCACGCTTCTTACCACTCTTGGCATGTAGGCCTCTCCATGGAAGATCAACCCCTATTGCCTCCATGAGGTTTAGGGTTAGACACCCTATCTTTGTTGGTCTTTGTAGCATTAGAGAAGCTTTCGTTGGAAAACCTCTTCTTGAACCTTGGTCCACTTTGACCCTCAAACTTACCTTTAGAAGAATTACCATCATCGATCCTTGCCCTCTTTACCTCTTTGTTCTTCTTCCTAAGCCTTGTCTCCTCAACTTGTTGAGCATACACCATTAGACATGAAATGTCCATATTGTCATGAAGCATTGCCACATGACATTCTTCCTCAATAGAGTCAGACACCTCCGTCACAAATTAGCTCATTTCATCTCTAGGATTAGACACTAAGGATGGGGAATACTTGGACAACTTAGTGAATTTCAAGGAGTATTCCTGGACACTCATACCTCCTTGACGAAGGTTGATTAACTCCTCAACTTTGGCTTCCCTCTTCTCACGGGGAAAGAACCTATCAAGGAATGCCTTCTTGAACACTTCCCAAGTTATGGGACCCACTCTTATAGCCCTATTGTCCTTCTATTGAGTAAACCATGCATAGGCCACATATTTCAAATGATACCCGGCTAGTTCATCTTTCTCAATAGAAGTCACCCCCATAGCATCTACTATCTTGTAGACCTCTTCCAAAAACTCTTGTGGGTCTTCATTCACTTTGGTACCAAAGAACATAGGATGGTTCATTGTTGTAAAGTCTCTCAACCTTGAAGCCATGATGCTTACATTAGGATTTACCCGGGGGCCAACATCCCTATTTTCTTGCGCTTTTGTAGCTTGGGCTTGAGTTATGACAGCTTGAGTTTGAACAATCATAAGTTGAGTCAATGTTTGGAAAGCCGCCCTTATTTCCACATTAGTCAAGACCCCTTCATCATTACGAGCTTGAGGATCTTGGGGAGGAACTCCCTAATTCACATTCTCCTTCTGCATCCTCCTTGCATTCCCTCTTCTTGTATCCATTGCCTATAATCACAAGAGAAGGGTTAGGAAAAAGGACTTCATAGAGTTAGGACTACAACGCACGACTAAAGAGTAATGAAAGAAGTGAAAGTTCCTAAACATCTCATAGCCTCTCATTCATAAGTGTGGCGCGCTTCATACTCATGAACAACACTCTACTACACGTGGTGCATGAGATCAATCCTAAAAATTATCCCAAAACCGTATGATCTGATACCAAGTTTGGAACGACCCAGGGGTACCCCCTAGACGTAACACGGAGTATTTAACCCCGAAGGGGTCGTATACAAGCCCTTAGCATGATCATACACATAAATCCATAAGAATGATGTGGAAAAATTAAAACTTTTACAATCGAGGTTCAACTTCTTTTTCATAAACGAAAATCATAAGAGTCTAGACCTTGTCTCAATCACCATCTAAAACATAGGAATACAAACTTAGGGACATAGACCTTTACATCAATAGTCTTGAATATAGAGAGCACACATTGAAACTAGAAATAATAACATCTTGTCCTCAAACTTGATGACCCACCAAGCCTAGGGAATAATCAACCCAAGTTTCTCTTGAAGGAAGTAGAAGTACATCTCAACGATCAGAACCTACACTCATAGTAGATGTAGAAAAAATGTGTTAGCACATAAAGTACTAAGTATGGAAGAATGCATAAAAATCCTTGAAACATGATAAAATGACATTTTTTTAAAAAGTATGCATTTGTTAAGTTTTGGAATTCAACATTCAGTTGCAATGTAAAAGACAAGTCATAACCACATTTATACTTATAACATAATGAAACCATTACCTTAGCAACTCTAAAAAACACTTGTGCAATGTATAGTTGGCATCCCATAATGCCAACCCTACTAAGTATTCCTTTGAAACTACCTTATCCATAAATATCACCTTTAGACCTCATCATATTCAATAGTCATAAATAAGGAAATAGTCATGTACATTACTTGAACAAAAGGAAAGTCATTCATGGTAACACCCCCACTTTAATTGGACTAAAAAGGAAATGACCCAATTGTCCATCATTTAAGCACCACGCCCAGGTGCCACGATCACCTTCACGAGCCGTTGTGAGGATCACGACTCGTGGTCCTGTCCGTGAAGGTTTAGGTCAGTAGCCACTCTAAGGTGGCTTGACGCTTTAACGCCCAAGGCATCACCGCAAGGGGATCCATGAGTCGTGCTCATTGAGGCAGTAGCCTCGCCACTTGGGGCCCTTTGTGCATTGCCTAAGGCAACTCCACGAGAACCTCCCATGGTCGTGGTCATGACCACGAACCGTGGTGATGGCCGTGGAAGTTGACGCATTAGCTAGGGAAATTGGTCGCCACATTTTCATGGCCAAGGCAAGACCACGAGCTGCCTTCACGAACCGTGGTGAGGACTACGACTCTTGGTCCCACTAGTGAAGGTGGGGCTGTAGCTACAAGCTAGGGGGAAGCCTTGGCCTTTGGCCGTGGCTTGGCCCCTTTGCCTTGTACTTGCCCTTCGTTCTTGTCCTAAATAACTATCATACTTGACATTCTTACCCACGTTTAGGCTCTAGATTAATTGATGTTTATCGTTACCAATGACACTAACCTACGGTATAAGTGTCTACGATTGTCGATAGTATAGTAACCCAACTAAAGGTTGGGGTCGTGTCCCAAGTGAGCGGTTTTGAGAATTGATAGAAAAATAAAATTACATTATAACTAGTAGTGGCTAAAGATATTAATGAAAAAAAAATATAGTAAATTAAAGGGGGTGACACGAAAGTGTCAAATATCAAATGGGAGTTTTGTAACAAGTGATAACACAGAAAAATAAACAAGAAAATCAAGTATGGGGAAAGGTTCTTGCGATTTGACCGCAGTACAAGTTGAGATGAATCCTTGGGTACATGCTTTCAATAGGAAATTTACAAGACAATAGTGACTAGGCTAAGCTTTAAATTGAAATCGGTTCCCTCTCGGGTAACTTACCCTGTTTCAAATGTGTTCCTCTCAGACATCCATTTGCCGCATGAAGACCAGCCTACGCCTTACCCCACTCACTCTCTCGAGCTGAGTGTTAGGATATGGGAGTAGGGCTCACCCTCTCGGGATGAACCTCATGTCGATCCATTCCTTAGGCCTCACGCCTTCGTATTTGCAACTACAAACCCTTTAGATTAAACCACAACCACTAAGTCAAATCACCATTAACATATATCTAACCTATCAGCAAGTAAGACCCAACAAGAATATCAACCCATATTTGCTAAATTACACCCCAATAATGGGGTTTTTAGCCACACATCAAGAAATAAAAAATTATACCAAACATGATAAAGAAATCAACTGGGTATAAGAAATTAAAACATGAATTAAGCTACGAAAGAAGAATAAAGAAGACCGACTTCCAACTTGTGGAAGATGAACTCCTTCCTCAAGTATCCACAAAACCCTCTCCAAACTTGAGAGAAAAATACACAAAAATACTATAGACTAATAATAATCTTAACTCTCAAAATTGTTCCTCTCCAAGACTTCAACTCTAACTTGTATTTATATTTTTCATAGATTGTGCTACAGACGATCGTTCGGTGACATTATTAGAGATCGCCGATGAACTTGGCGATCCGCCCTTTATTCAGCTCATCACCGTCAGTGTCTTGCCTTCAGCATTCTCATATTTTCGATCATAGGGTGGTACAGTACTGCTTCGCGAAACTAATTGGTGACTCACCGACTGATCCTTTCCTCGCCTTTGATCCACTTCCTTCGAGTACTGGAACAACGGGCGATGCATGTCAGTTTGGTGACTTACCAAGTTGGACTCGGCAATCCGCAGACTTTCATTTCTAGTTCTTTTCAGCCCTTTTTGCTCCGTTTTGCGCCTAAGTGTCCATGCTTTCAGTAAAACTTCAAATACCTGAAACTTAAGCATTTTAATCAATTATTGAGAGAAAATAAACATTCCAAGACACTATTTCTATTAAAATAAAGCACTAAATGAGTCCAATTTATGGACTCATCAACACCCCCCACTTAAACTTTTGCTTGTCCTCAAGCAAACACAAGTTCAGTATTTCAAATAGGTGCCTCAAACAGTGCTACACAAGACTAAATCATGAATGCACACAACAAGACTCAATTTACTTATGCAAGAATCACTTTGTACTCAAAGATTCAAATTGTGACACACCATTACCAAAGATTCTCATGCTCGCAATACGTGCTACTTGTGCCAGTTCAAGCTTAACAAAAGTATCTAAATGCCCTCAAGTAAAGAACGATTCCATATTCACACACAGATATGAGTCAATTTAAGATCAGGAATCAGATACAATGTTCACCCATAGGTTTACCCTTATTTTCAAATTGACTTTCGATCCATCTTACTCAATTTCAAAAAGGTCTTTTTAAGGCTTGTAACGAGGCTGAGTGCTAAGGTACGGTCATTTAGGCTCAGTGACTTTTTCCACGTGAGTTGTGGCACTCTCAAGGCATTCCCTTCTTTTCCTTGATCAATTCTTTTTCTAGTGCTTCTAAGTTACCTTTTTTTTTATTCTCCTCCATGGATTGCTTGAAATCTGATTCCCTTCATACTTTTTTTTGAATTTTTTTTTAATCGAATTGAAGGGGTTCCATTTTTATGCAATTCCATGTGTTAAGGGGAACTTTTCCTGCACTTCTTGACTTCTCCTTTTCTCTTCAACCACACCCCCAACTTAGGCTTTTGGCCTAAGTTGGCTATTCGCTAAACCACTACTCAAAAGGATTTTAGGTATTGGTTCAAGTAAGGTCTACGGTTCATCAAGGTTCTTCGAAAGAAAGGTAAGTCTCAAAGGGTGTTCAAAAGAGTTTCACCGGTTCACGGGTAGGCCACGAAAAGAGGTGTATGTTAAATTGGTTCACACTCTTCAAAAGTCGCCTAAAATCATCTCAAGAGTACACCTTTCTAAATCAATCAGACTAATAGGGAAAATTCTAGGTTTATTCATGCATGGTTCAAAGTAAGCTAACCACACAAGGCGTTCATACTTTAATCAAACAAGACTAGACACGTTCGCTAGTGAATGCCTAGTCACAATGAGATACAAAGAGTGCACATATTGTCTACGTAACTTTATTTGGCCTCGTCATAGCCGTGCATTCATGTTTGTTCAATTGGGAGCACTATTCAAGTCATCGGTATTGATCAAAACCAAGACTCAAATTTTTTGGAAGGGTCAAAGTTATTTTGCAATTAAACCGAAAAGAAAACCATAAGTTCAAACAATCGCAAAAAAGTTTTAAAAACACAAATCAAAATAGACAACCCAAATATATACATAACAAAACATGAATGTCAACACAAAAGGTGTGGGCCTCACCCCACCAGAAATAAAAGCACTTTTCCTTAAATTCAAATAATAAATATTGAATGGGAATCAATTGACTAAACCAGTTGACCCCGAGATATTCAAATCAAGTAGTTGCAAATGAGGTTAGATTACTCAAAAATAACTCGGGGGGTTGAAAGACCAACCTTGCGTGAAGATGCTCGGTTGCCATACAATCCACAACTGAGCACAATTTAGCAACGCAAATACTCTAATAATACAAGAAATATAAAAGTAGCATGCAAGTGTGAGTAAGAGCATATGAAAAAGTGACGCAAGTAGTAATTCGGACACTTCGAAACCTTTGCTTGGAGAACTTTCCAGTTATCGCCAATTCAGTGACATTAATTATACTAGCATGTTCAGTCAGTGACACACCAAATATTTAGCTTCCTCATGAAAGATTACATGACCTCTGGTTGCAGGAGAGTCCAAATAGCAGTTTGCACTATGCTCGCTTATAGGGTCGACGATTCGCCACTATAAATTTTCAAAATGCACCGACTTTTACAGACTCCAAACCCAGACTGGGAGATTTCAAATGGCGGTTAATAGTGCCATCGTTGAACTAGTCTGCAATTCACCAAAGATGTCCTGAGCTTGTCGATTCCTCCTGCGTGTCATTGAATGGACTTGTGATGCGCCTATCTGAACTGTTCGATAACTATCCACGCTTCTATCTGCACAATCGACACATTATTATTTTATCAAATAGATATAATTGGTAAGAACAAGTTTCTTCCCAATAAGCACTTTATTTAACGTCGTGGCTGGACGTAGGAATATTATCAAGCATCCTGCAAATAAAAGTCTTCAACTAAAGCGATTTCTTGGCAATCCCCAAGATATAACTTCAAACGCTGTCCGTTAACTATAAATGGGGGTCCCTATTTACCTTTAAATTTTATGGCACCATTGTTGAACACTCGTGTCATTCTGAAAGGCGCAGACCATTTGGATTTTAGCTTTCCTGGGAATAGCCTTAGTCGTGAGTTGTACATTAACACCTAATCTCCCACATTGAATTCCCTCTGGACTATCCGTGTGTCATGCCATTTCTTCATTTTATCTTTGTAAATGGCTGAGCTATGGTAAGATTTGAGCTTGAACTTATCTATTTCATTCAACTGGTCCAACCTCTCTCTTGAAGACTTTGTTCAATCTAAATTCAGAGCTTTCAATGCCCACAAGGCTTTGTGTTCTAGCTCAATAGGTAAATGACATGATTTACCAAAAACTAGCTGATATGGGGACAATTCTATAGGTGTCTTATAAGCAGTCTGATATACACACAGGGCATCGTCAACCTTTCTGGACCAGTCAGATCTGCAGCCATTTACTGTCTTGGATAGAATGCTTTTGATCTCACGATTTGACATCTCAACTTGCCCGCTCATTTGGGGGTGATATGGAATGGCGACTTTGTGTTTTACTCTGTATTTGCTCAATGCACTGGAAAACCACTTATTGCAAAAATGAAACATTCCATCACTAATGATTGCTCTTGGATTTCCAAACCGTGCAAATATGTAGCATTTCAAAAATTGGACAACGCTTTTTCCTTCATTATTCGGGAGTGTGATGGCCTCCACCCATTTGGACACATAGTCCAAAGTTACTAAGATATACTTTTTTCCAAATGAGCCCATGAAATCGATTCCCCACATATCGAATAGCTCGATTTCCAAAATAGGTGTAAGGGGTAACTCGTGCCTTCTTGACACTCCGCCTTGCTACTGACATTGAGCACATCTCTTTGAAAAATTGTGGGCATCTTTGTAAAGAGAAGGACAATAATAACCACTTTGGAGAATCTTAGTTGCGGTACGGTTTCCATTATGATGACGTCAGACTGGGAATGTGTAACAGGCATGGAGGATATCTATTTGATTCTTCTTCCAGAACATACCTTCATATGTTATGATCATCACATTCCCGAAATAAGTATGGCTCATCCCAAAAGTATCTTTTAACACTAAATAGATACCTCTTTCATTGGTAAGAGTTTAACTCATTGGGAATCAACCCACATATGATGTACCGTGCAAAGTCAGCATACCATGGCACGTGAGTGAGTGACAGTGCGAATATCTGCTCGTCTGGGAATGAGTCATTTATTTCCTTTTCCTACTCAGTACCTGCTTTACTCTCTAACCGCGATAGATGATCTACAACTTGATTTTCGCAATCTTTGTAATCTTTTACCTCAAAATTGAATTCTTGCAAGAGTACCACCCATCTTATCAATCTTGGCTTCGCATCCTTTTTTTCCATGAGGTATCGGAGTGCTGCATGTTCTGTATGAAAAACTACTTCAGTGCCTAGCAAGTATGCCTGGAACTTTTTGAAAGCATACACCACAGCTAGCAATTCTTGTTCAGTGACTGTGTAATTTTGCTGGCACTATTTAAAGTCTTGCTTGTGTAATAAATTGGGTGAAACAGTTTCGTATGCTTTTCTCCCAATACTACACCTAATGCCATCCCACTCGCATCTCACATTACTTCGAATAGTTCTGACCAATTGAGGCTGATGATAATTAGTGTGGATATCAATTTCTTCTTCAAACATTTATATTTTTCCATACAAGCATCATCAAAGTAGAATTTCACTTCCTTCTCTAAGAGTTTGCATAGAGGTTGTGCAATCTTTGAGAAATCCTTAATAAATCTCCAGTAGATACCTGCGTGGCCCAACAAACTGCGAATCCCCTTTAGTGAGATCGATGGTGGTAGTTTCTCAATAACCTCAATTTTTTGCTTTGTCAACTTCCAGCCCTTGTTGTGACACTTTATGGCCAAGAACAATGCTGTGTTTCACCATGAAATGGCATTTCTCCCAATTTAGGACTAGATTAGTTTCCACACATCTTTGGAGCACTCGCTATAAATGTGTCAATCATTCTTCAAATGTGTCCCCCACGACTGAGAAATCATCCATGAAGACTTTCAGAGAGTCCTCAACCATATCCGTAAAGATGGACAACATGTATCGTTGAAAAGTTGTCGGTGCCTTACGAAGTCCGAATGGCATCCTTTTGAATGAAAAGGTCCCATAAGGGCATGTGAAATTCGTTTTCTGTTGATCTTCTGGTGTAATAGATATCTGGTTGTATCCGGAGTATCCATCCCAAAAACAATACCACTCTCTCTCTAATAACCGGTCAAGCATCTGGTCCGTGAAGGGCATTGGAAAATGGTCATTTTCAGTCCATGAATTTAGCTTTCGATAATCCATGCACACCCTTCATACCGTTAGAGGTCTAGTCGGCACAAGCTCTCGTTTAGCATTTGGGACCACTGTTATGCCACCCATTTTTGGTACGCATTTAATTGAGCTAACCCATTTGCTGTCTGAAATTGGATCGATTAATCCTGCATCAAGCCACTTGACGATCTCGTTTGTTACTACCGCTTGCATCAGGGGGTTCAACCTTCGCTGATGCTCCACACTGGGTTTGTATTCACTTTCCAGCCGAATCTTATGGTTGTAGATACCGGGAGGAATTCCCACGATATCAGCTATAGTCCATCCGATCGCTTTTATATGCTTTTGTAGAACTTCAATAAGCATTTTTACCTGCCCTTCACTTAGATTTGCTGTAATAATCACTGGCAGAGTGTTGTTAGCTCCCAAGAAAACATACTTGAGATGGGATGGGAGTACTTTCAGTTCTAGAGGTGGTAACGGCATTGTAGGAAAGCCGCATCGGTTTTTAGGTCGATATCCAAATTAATTGGATTTTGTGCATATGCTCCTAACCGTGTTAGGGCTTTCGATCATTTCATCATATTCCCGAATTTCCGATTCATCATGATTTGCAAGTATTGACTTGAGAGGCTCATTCTTGCGTAGCAGATGGCTCACACTTGCCACTGCCTCATCTATAACTCCTTCAGTTGACACTACATGGATATCACTTGGTTGTTACAAGGATTTGTAGATGTTGAAAGTTATCTCATCGTAAATCAAACGAAATTTCAACTTGCCGCTTTTTACATCCACTAATGCTATGTCGGTTGCTAAGAATGGCCTTCCCAAACTAATGGGGACCTCAACAATAATGTCACAGTCTAAAATCACAAATTCAGCTGGAAATATGAACCGATCTACTTTGACCAACATATCATAGAGGATTCCAGCAGGATGCTTGATCGATCGATCTGCCATGAGAAGTCTCATTGTAGTTGCCTTTGGTTCTCCCAATCCAAGTTGCTTTTATATGGCGTATGGCATCAGGTTGATGCTTGATCCTAGGTCACATAAAGCCTTGGCAAATTGGAGCATTCCATTAGTACACGGGATGGTGAAAGCACCAGGGTCTTCTCTTTTAGTGATTAACTCATTTACCATTATCACATTGCAACTATGAGGCACTCCAATCGTTTCATAATCTTAGATCCTCTTCTTAGTGACTAGCTCTTTCATGAATTTAGAATACCCTGGCATATCCAACAATGCTTCCACCAAAGGAAGGTTAATGGACAACTTCTTGAACACAGACAAGAATTTTTTAAACTTCTCATCTTCATTCTTCTTTTTCAAACGCTGGGGAAAAGGTGGAGGTATTTTGGGTAAGGGTTGTATTATTTTTGGAGTGTCATTGTGCTGATTCATTCCTTCTTGTGCTTTCTTGCCTAGGTTTTGATGATGCGTAATTTTTGTTTCTTCCCAATCCTGATTTTCCTCACATTTTTCACTTTCATTCCCTATCGCTACCTTTCCCCTATGGGTAACTACAGTCAGCTCTCCTTCCTCATTTTCCTTTGGCATCTTGTTTGTTAGTTGGGTCGCTAGGAGGTTCAATTAACCTTCCAGCATCTTGATGGCATTAGCATGAGAGTTCTTCTTACTATTTAGTGAAGAAAAATCATCTCTCATTCCTTTTTAGCAAATCATTAGAGCCTTCAAATTTCTCAAGAATTCATGTTAGTAGATCATTCACCCTAGGGCTAGTGTCACTCCCCCTTGATGTCGGGCAGTCACTAAATTGAGTTTGGTCTTCTTCATGACTATTATTCTTAGTCCACTATTGGAAATATCACCTAGGTCCTTCACCTCTATGGTGGTTCCAACCTTGATTTCCAACCCGCGGCTGATGGTGTGGGTGGAAACCCTCCTCATTCCTTCTGTGGTTCCAACCTTGATTCCCTTTTTATTTCAAGTTATCGAAAAAAGAACCCCCCCTCTGCTCGAAACACTTAACAGTTGCCTTTTATGTGTTCTTGTAAATCTTCAATCTGAGACGACATTTTTTTTATGTTTTCATTCCTCTATTTTTTTCTACCGAGTTGTTCTTGCGTCACCCTAAAACATAGAGGGAAAACATGATCTTCTTTAGTGTACCAAGCTTGATTTACTCTCACCATACCATCTAGGAAATATGAGGCCACCTCAAAGGGTTATAGCATTATGCCGCCTTGAACGAATTGATCAGCTATCCCTTTGTTGACTGAATCAAGACTTCGGTAAAACTATTGGAGTAGCAACTCACTTGGCAACCCATGTGTTGGGCATTTTCACAGAGACCTTTTATATCTAATCTACGACTCATGAATTGGTTCACTCGCTTTTTGTTTCAAATTCTGAATGTCATCCCTCAACTTCATCATTTTTGATGGGGGAAAGAATCTATTGTGGAAAGCTGTGAATAATTATTTCCATGATGTGATAAAACTTTCGGGAAACTCAGACAGCCACGTGGTGGCTGCTATGTGGCTGCTCCTGTCAGTGACAATGGGAATAAGCGAAGCCTGATGGCTTCTTGCGACCAATTTTTGAATGACAATGGAGCACATACGTCCAAGAAGCTTTGGATATGTTCATCTGAGTCTTCATGGTCCAATCCTCCGTATAGTCCCCTTAAATGTATGAGATAGAGTGTTGTGCTAGTGACTTCAAAATTTCCGTTTCCGCCACCCTGCGGCAAGCGAATTGCACCTATTTCAACCAATGGAGCGGTGTCATAAACACTGTTAACATTGTCAATGACATCTAGGTGCAAGTCAATATTCAATGGGTTGTTTGCGTGGCAACTTTTCCCCATATCCTCACTCATAATTTCTCTTTTCAGTACAAACAAGAAAAGCAAAGCTAAAACTTAAGTTAGTAAAGCTAAAATTAAGAAAAACAAAAATTCTTGCCAATGATCCTTGGGATTACGTACAATCAAAAACTCAAAGAAAAACAAAACTAAGAGTAAAATAAATAATCTACGATTAATAAGACAGAAATTCTAGTGAACTAAAAATTCTCAACTAACACCATTCCCTGGCAGCGGCACCATTTTCATGCTTTTTATGACCAACAACACTAACCTACGGTATGAGTGTCTATGATCGTCGAGAGTATAGTATCCCAACTAAAGGTTGGGATTTTCTCCCAAGGGAGCGGTTTTGAGAATTGATAGAACAATAAAATTACATTCTAACTAGTCATAGCTAAAGATATTAACGAACAAAAACATATTAAATTAAAGGGGGTGACACGAAAGTGTCAACTATCAAATGGGGGTTTTGTCAGAAGTGATAACACAACAAAATAAACAAGAAAATCAAGTATGGGGAAAGGTTCTTGGAATGTGACTGCATTACAAGTTGAGATAAATCGTTGGGTACATGCTTTCAATAGGAAATTTGCAAGACAATAGTGACTAGGCTAAGCTTTAAATGGAAATAAGTTCCCTCTAGGGAAACTTACCCCGTTACAAATGTGTTCCTCTCAGACACCCATTTGCCGCATAAAGACCTGCCCACGCCATACCCCACTCACTCTCTCGAACTAAGTGTTAGGATATGGGATTAGGGCACACCCACTAGGGCTGGACCTCATGTCAACCCACTCCTTAAGCCATCAGTCTAGTGATTTTGGTTTCGCGACCTCTCTCTCGGGAAAGCCGGCAACACATGGGTGGCTCTGTATTAGCAACTACAAATACTTTAGATTAAACTACAACCAGTAGGTGAAATCACCATTAACATACATCTAACTTATCACTAAGCAAAGCCAAACAAAAATATAAACTCATATTTGCTAAATCACACCCCAAGAATGGGGATTTTTAGCCACATATCAAGAAATAAGAAATTATACCTAATATGATAAAGAAATCAACTAGGTATAAGAAATTAAACCTTGAATTAAGTTACGGAAGAAGAATAAAGAAGACCTACTTCCAACTTGGCGAAGATGAACTCCTTTCTTCAAGTCTCCACAAAACCCTCTCCAAACTTGAAAGAAAAATACTATACACTAATAATAATATTTACTCTAAACATTGCTCCTCTCCAAGACTACAACTCTAACTAGTATTTATAGTTGTCAAAGATTGTGCTGCGGAGGATCGTTCGACGACATTAGTCGAGATTGCCGATAAACTCGGCGATCCTCCCTTTAATCAGCTCATATTTTGGATCATTGGGCGGTACAGTACTTCTTCGCGGAACTAATCGGCGACTCGCCGAAAGCTCCTTTCATCTCCTTTTGATCCGCTTCCTTCGAGGCTTCGCGTACTGGAAAAAAGGGTGGTGCATGTCAATTCGGCGACTTGCCAAGTTGGACTCGGCGATCCGCAGACTTTCATTTCTTGTTCTTTTCTGCCATTTTTGCTCCGTTTTGCGCCTAAGTCTCCATGCTTCTAGTAAAACTTCAAATATCTGAAACTTAAGCATTTTCATCAGGTATTGAGATAATACAAGCATTCGAGGACACTATTTCTATTAAAATAAAGGCCCAAATGAGTCCAATATGTGGACTCATCAACACCCCCAACTTAAACTTTTGCTTGTACTCAAGAAAACTCAAGTTCAACAGTTCAAATAGGGTGCCTCAAACAGTGCTACACAAGACTAAATCATGAATGCACACAACAAGACTCAATTAACTTATGCCAGGATCACTTGTGTACTCAAAGATTCAAATTGTGACACACCATTACTAAAGATTCTCATGCTCACAATACTTTCTACTTGTGCAAGTTCAAGTTCAGCAAAATTATCTAAATCCCCTCACGTAAAGAATGATTCCATATTCACACACAGATATGAGTCAATTTAAGATCAGGAATCAGATACAACAATCACACTTAAAAAGAGGAACACAATGCATGTTTTCACCCATAGGTTTGCCCTTATTTTCCAATTGACTTTTGATCCAGCTTACTCAAGATCAAAAAGGTCTTTGTAAGGCTTGTAATGGGGCTGAATTTAAAGGTAAGGTCTTTTAGGCCTAGTGACTTTTCCTCGTGAGTTGTGGCATTCTCAAGGCATTCCCTTCTTTTCCTTTATCACTTATTTTTCTATTGCTTCTAAGTCACATTTTTTGGTTTTATTCTCCTCCATTGATTGCTTAAAACCCGATTCCCTTTGTACTTTTTTTTAAAAATATTTTTAATTGAATGGAAGGGGTTCCATTTTATGCAATACCATGGGTTAAGGGGAACTTCGCCTACACTTCACGACTTCTCCTTTCCTGTTCCACCACACCCCCAACTTAGGCTTTTGGCCTAAATTGGCTATTGTCTAAACCACAACTCAAGAGGATTTTAGGTAGTGGTTCAAGTAAGGTCTAGGGTTCAACAAGGTTCTTCTAAAGAATGGTAAGGCTCAAAGGGTGTTCAAAAGAGTTTCACACGCTCAAGGGTAGGCCACAAAAAGAGGTATAGGTTAAATTGGTTCACATTCTTCAAAAGTCGCCTAAAATCATCTCAAGAGTACACCTTTCTAAATCAATCAGACTAAGGGGGAAAATTCTAGGTTTATTAATGCATGGTTCAAAGTAAGCTAATCACACAAGGCATCGATAGTTCAATCAAGAAAGACTAGACACGTTCGCTAGTGAATGGCAAGTCACAATGAGATGCAAAGAGTGCACATATTGTCTATGTAACTTCATTTAGCCTCGTCGTAGCCATGCACTCATGATTGTACAATTGGGATCACTATTCAAGTCATTGGTGTTGATCGAAATCGAGACTCAAAAATTTCGGAAGGGTCAAAGTTAATTTGCAATTAAACCCAAAAAGAGAGCCATAAGCTCGAACAATCACAAAGCATTTTTAAAAACTCACATTAAAACAGACAACCCAAATATATACAGAACAAAACATGAATGTCAACACAAAAGGTGTGGGCCTCACCCCACCAGAAATAAAAGCAGTTGTCCTCAAATGCGAATAATAAGTGTTGAATGAGAATCGATAAAGTAAACCAGTTGACCCCGAGATATTCAGATCAACTAGTTGCAAATGAGGTTAGATTTCTCAAAAATAACTCGGGGTGTTGAAAGACCAACCCTGTGTGAAGATGCTTAGCTACCATGTAATCCACAACTGAGCACAAGTTAGCAATGTGAATACTCTAATAATACATGAAATATAAAACTAGCGTGCAAGTGTGAGTTAGGGTGTACGAAAAAGTGAGGCAAGTAGTAAATCGGACACTTTGAAACCTTTGCTTGGAGAACTTTCCAGTTATCGCCTATTCAGTGGCATTAATTATACTGGCATGTTCGGTCAGCGACACGTCGAATATTTAGCTTCCTCGCGAAAGATTACAGGACCTCTGGTTCCAGGTGAGTCCGAACGGTGGTTTGCATTGTGCTCGTTTACAGGGTTGGCAATTCGGCGCAAAAAAATTTCAAAGTGCACCGAGCTTTACAGACTCCAAACCCAGACTGGGAGAGTTCAAACGACTATTAATAGTGCTACTGCCGAACCAGTCCGCGTTTCACCAAAGATGTCTTTAGATTTTTTATTCCTCTTACGTGTCGCAAATTGGACTTGTGGTGATCCTATTTGCACTGTTTATTCACTATCAACACTTCTATCTGCACAATCGAAACATTATTATTTTATCAAATAGATATAATTGGTAAGAACTTGGGTTGCCTCCCAATAAGCGCCTTATTTAACGTCGTGGCTCAATGTAGGAATACTATCAAGCAACCTCTAGTTACAATTCTTCCACTAAAGTGATTTCCTGGCAGTCCCTAAGGTATCACTTCAAACATTGTCCGTTAACTGTAAATGGGGGTCCCTTTTTACCTTCAACTTTCATGGCACCATTGTTGAACACTCGTGTCATTCTGAAAGGTCCTGACCATTTGGATTTTAGCTTTACTGGAAATAGCCTTAATCGTGAGTTGTACAATAACACCCAATCTCCCACATGGAATTCCCTCTGGCCTATCCGTGTGTCATGCCATTTCTTCATTTTCTCTTTGTAAATGGCTGAGCTGTCGTAAGATCTAAGTTTGAACTCGTCTATTTCATTCAACTGGTCCAACCTCTCCGTTAAAGCCTTTGTCCAATCTAAATTCAGAGCTTTCAATTCCCAAAACGCTTTGTGTTCTAGCTCAACAGGTAAATGGCATGATTTACCAAAAACTAGATGATATGGGCACATTCCTATAGGTGTCTTATAAGCAGTCTGATATGCCCACAGGGCATCGTCAACCTTTGTAGACCAGTCGAATCTGCTGCCGTTTACTTTCTCGAATAGAATGCTTTTGATCTCACGATTTGACACCTCAACTTGCCCGCTTGTTTGGGGTGAAATGGAGTGGTGACTTTGTGTTTTACTCTGTATTTGCTCAATGCACTGGAAAACCACTTATTCCAAAAATGCGACCCTCCATCACTAATGATTGCTCTTGGAGTGTCAAATCGTGCAAAGATGTAGCATTTCAAAAATTGGACAATGTTGCTTCCTTCAATATTCGGAAGTGCGACGGCCTCCACCCATTTGGACACATAGTCCACAACTACTAAGATATACTTGTTTCCAAACGAGTTGATTAATGGGCCCATGAAATTGATTCCCCATACATTGAATAGCTCGATTTCCAAAATAGGTGTAAGGGGTAACTCATGCCTTCTAGACACTCAGCCTTGTAGCTGACATTGACGAAATCTCTTTGCAAAATCATGGACATCTTTGTAAAGAGAAGGCCAATAATAACCACATTGGATAATCTTAGTTGCGGTACGGTTTCCACTATGATGACCTCCAACTAGGGATGTGTGGTAGGCATGGAGGATCTCTGTTGATTTTTCTTTCGGACATACCTTCTTATGACATGATTAGCACATTCTCAAAATAAGTATGGCTTGTCCCAGAAGTATCTTTTAACATCGAATAGAAACCTCCTCCGTTAGTATGAGTTTAACTCATCGGGAATCAACCCACATATGATGTAGTTTGCAAAGTCAGTATACCATGGCACGTGTGTGAGTGACAGTGCGAATATCTACTCGTCTGGAAATTAGTCATTTATTTCATTTTCCTGCTCAGAACCTGCTTTACTCTCTAACCGCGATAGGTGATCTGCAACTCGATTTTGGCAACTTTTTCGATCTTTTACCTCAAAACTGAATTCTTGCATAGTAACACCCATCTTATCAATCTTGGCTTTACATCCTTTTTTGCCATGAGGTATCGGAGTGCTGCATGTTCTGTATGAACAACTACTTTAGTACCAAGAAAGTATGCTCAGAAATTTTCGAAACCATAGACCACGGCTAGCAACTCTTGTTCAATACCTGTGTAATTTCACTGGCACTATTTTAAGTCTTGCTTGCGTAATAATTGGGTGTATTAGTTTTGTACACTTTTTCCCCAATACTATACTTAATGCCATCCCATTTACATCACACATTACTTCGAATGGTTCTGACCAATTGAGGCTGATGATAATTGGTGTGGATATCAATTTCTCCTTCAAACATTTAAATGCTACCATACAAGTGTCATCAAAGTAGAATTTCACTTCATTCTCTAAGTGTTTGCATAGCGGTTGTGTAATCTTTAAGAAATCCTTAATGAATCTCCGGTAGAAACCTGCATGGCCCAAGAAACTGCGAATCCCCTTACTGAGATCGGAGTTGGTAGTTTCTCAATAACCTCACTGTTTGCTTTGTCAACTTCCAACCCTTGTTGCGACATTTTATGCCCAAGAACAATGCCTTGTTTCACCATGAAATGGTATTTCTCCCAATTTAGGATTAAATTAGTTTCCACACACCTTTGGAGCACTCGCTTTAAATGTGTCAAGCATTCTTCAAATATGTCCCCCTACGACTGAGAAATCATCCATGAAGACTTCCAGAGAGTACTCAACCATATCCGCAAAGATGGACAACATGCATCGTTGAAAAGTTGCTGGTGCATTACAAAGTCCGAATGTCATCCTTTTGAATGCAAAGATCCTATAAGGGCATGTGAAAGTGGTTTTCTCTTAATCTTTTGGTGCGATAGATATCTGGTTGTATTCGGAGTATCCATCCAAAAAACAATACCACCCTCTCTCCGATAACCTGTGAAGCATCTAGTCCATGAATGCCATTGGAAAATGGTCATTTTCAATCCATGAATTTAGCTTTCGATAATCCACGCACACCCTCCATCCCGTCGGCACAAGCTCTCCTTCAGCATTTGGGACAACTGTTATGCCACCCTTTTTTGGTACGCATTGCATTGGGCTGAACCATTTCCTGTCTGAAATCGGATAGATTACTCCTGCATCAAGCCACATAATGATCTCATTTTTTACTATCGCTTGCATCGGGGGGTTCAACATTAGCTGATGATCCATACTGGGTTTGCATTCACTGTCTAGCAGAATCATATGGGTGCAGATACCGGGCGGGATGCCCGCGATATCAGCTATGGTCCATCCGATCGCTTTTATGTGCTTCTGTAGTACCTCAACAAGCACTTTTACCTGCCCTTCACTCATATTTGCTGCAATAATCACTGGCAGAGTGTTGGTAGTTCCCAAGAAAACATACTTAAGATGAGATGGGAGTACTTTCATTTCTAGAGTTGGCGGCACTTCAATTGATTGCTTTTGTAGGTGGGCTGCATCGATTTTTTAGGTCAATATCCAAATTAAATGGATTTCATGCATATACTCCTAACCCTGTTAGCGCTGCGATCATTTCATCATATTCCTGAATTTCCGATTCGTGATGATTTGAAAGTATTGATTCAAAAGGCTCATTCTTGCGCAGCAGATAGCTCACACTTGCCACTGCCTCATCTATAACATCTTCAGTAGACACTACATGGATATCACTTGGTTGTTTCATGGATTTGCAGATGCTGAAAGTTACTTCATCGTTATTCACACAGAATTTCAACTTGCCGCTTCCAACATCCACTATTGCTCTACCGGTTGCTAAGAATGGCCTTCCCAAAATAATGGGGACCTTAACATCAATGTCACAGTCTAAAATCACAAAGTCACTAGGAAATATGAACTAATCTACTTTGACCAAGATATCATAGACGATTCTACCAGGAATCTTGATTGATTGATCTGCCATAAGATGACTCATTGTAGTTGCCTTTGGATCTCCCAATCCAAGTTGCTTGTATATGGTGTTGGAATCAGGATGATGCTTGCTCCTCCGTCACATAAAGCCTTGGCAAATTGGAGCATTCCAATAGTACACGGGATGGTGAAAGAACCAGGGTCTTCTCTTTTAGTGATTAACTCATTTGTCATGATCGTACTGCAACTATGAGGTACTTCAATCGTTTCATAATCCAAGATCCTTTTCTCAGTAACTAGCTCTTTCATGAATTTAGCATACCCTGGCATCTCCAACAATGCTTCCACCAAAGGAAGGTTGATGGACAACTTCTTGAACACAGACAAGAATTTTTTAAACTTCTCATCTTCATTCTCCTTTTTCAAACACTGGGGAAAAGGTTGAGGTATTTTGGGTAAGGGTTGTATTATTTTTGGAGTTTCATTATGCTAATTCATTCCTTCTTGTGCTTTCTTGCCTTGGTTTTGATGATCGGTAATTTCTACTTCTTCCTTACCTTGATTATCTTCATGTTCTTCTCATTCATTACCTATCGCTACCTTCCCGCTATGGGTAACTATAGCTAGCTCTCCTTCCTCATTTTCCTTTGGGATCTTTGTTGTTAGTTGGGCCGATAGGAGATTCAATTAACCTTCCAGCATCTTCATGGCATTAGCATTAGAGTTCACCTTAATATTTAGCGAAGAAAAATCTTCTGTCATTCCTTTTAGCAAATCATCAAAGCCTTCATATTTCTCAAGAATTTGTGTCAGTAGATCATTCACCCTAGGGCTGTTGTCACAGCCCTAGATGTCGGGTTGTCGCTTAATTGAGTTTGGTATTCTTCATGATCGTTATGCTCAGTACTCTCTTAGAAATATCGCCTAGGTACTTCACTTTTATGGTGGTTCCAACCTTGATTTCCAACCCGCGGCTGATAGTGCGGGTGGAAACACTCCTCATTCCTTCTGTGGTTCCAACCTTGATTCCCTCCAGATTTTAAGTTATCGAAAAAAGAACCCCCCCTCTGCGCGAAACAATTCACAGTTGCCTTTCATGTGCTCTTGATCTTGTTTGGTGTACCAAGCTTGATTTACTATCGCCATACCATCTAGGAGAAATGAGGCCACCTGAAAGGGTTGTAGCATTTTGCCGCTTTGAACCAATTGATCAACTATCCCTTTGTTGGCTGAATCAAGACTTGAATAAAAATATTGGAGCAGCAACTCACTTGGCAGCCCATGTATTGGGTATTTTCGCAAAGACCTTTTATATCTAATCCACGACTCATGAATTGGTTCACTCGCTTTTTGTTTGAAATTCTGAATGTCATCCCTCAAATTCATCATTTTTTACGGGGGAAAGAATCTATTGTGGAAAGCTGTGACTAATTATTTCCATGATGTGATAAAACTTTTGAGAAGCTCAGACAACCACGTAGTGGCTGCTCCTGTCAGTGATAATGGGAATACGCGAAGCCTGATGGCTTCTTGCGACCAATTCTTGAATGACAACGGAGCACATACATCCAAGAAGCTTTGGATATGTTCATGTGAGTCTTCATGTTCCAATCCTCCGTATAGTTCCCTTGAATGTATGAGATGGAGTGTTGTGCTAGTGCCTTCAAAATTTCCGTTTCTGCTACACTGCGGCAAGCGAATTGCACCTATCTCACCTAATGGAGTGGGGTCATAAACACTATTAACATCGTCAATGTCATCTCGGTGCAAGTCAATATTCAATGGGTTGTTTACGTGGAAACTATCCCCCATGTCCTCACTCATAATTTCTGTTTTCAACACAAATAAGAAAGGGAAAGCTAAAAATTAAGTTAGTAAAGCTAAAACTAAGAAAAATAGATATTCTTGCTAATAATCCTTGGGATTACATACAATCAAAAACTCAAAGAAAAACAAAACTTAGAGTAAAATTAATAATCTACGCTTAATAATACGGAAATTCTAGTGAACTAAAAATTCTCAACTAACACCATTCCCTTGCAGCTGCGCCATTTTGATGCTTATCGTGACCAACAACACTAACCTACGGTATGAGTGTCTACGATTGTCGATAGTCTAGTAACCCAACTAAAGGTTGGGGTTGTGTCCCAAGGGAGCGGTTTTGAGAATTGATAGAAAAATAAAATTATGTTTTAACTAGGCATAGCTAAAGATATTAACGAACAAAAACATAGTAAATTAAAAGGGGTGACACGAAAGTGTCAAATATCAAATGGGGTTTTTGTAACAAGTGATAACATAGCAAAATAAACAAGAAAATCAAGTATGGGAAAGGTTCTTGGGATGTGACCGCAATACAAGTTGTGATAAATTGTTGGGTACATGCTTTCAATAGGAAATTTGCAAGACAATAGTGACTAGGCTAAGCTTTAAATGGAAATAAGTTCCCTCTCGAGCAACTTACCCATTTCAAATGCGTTCCTCTCGGATACCTATTTGCCGCATGAAGACCAGCCTACACCTTACCCCACTCACTCTCTTGAGCTGAGTGTTAGGATATATGACTTGAGCTCACCCCTCTTGGGCCGAACCTCATGTCGACCCACTCCTTAGGCCATCAGTCTAGTGGTTTTGGTTTTGTGACCTCCCTTTCAGGCAAGCCGAAAACGCATGGGTGACTTTGTATTTGCATCTACAAACTCTTTAGATTAAACCACAACCACTAGGTGAAATCACCATTAACATACATCAAACCTATCAGCAAGCAAGACCCAACAAGAATATCAACCCATATTTGCTAAATCACACCCCAAGAATGGAGCTTTTTAGCCACACATCAATAAATAAGAAATTATACCTAACATTATAAAGAAATAAACTGGGTATAAGATATTAAACCATGAGTTAAGATACGGAAGAAGAATAAAGAAGAGCTACTTCCAACTTGGGGAAGGTGAACTCCTTTCTTTAAGTCTCCACAAAACCCTCTCCAAACTTGAGAGAAAAATACTATAGAATAATAATAATCTTTACACTAAAATTGTTCCTCTCCATGACTACAACTCTAACTAGTATTTCTAGTTTTTACAGATTGTGCTACGGAGGATCGTTCGGCGACATTCGTCTAGATCGCCGATGAACTCGGCGATCCGCTCTTTAATCAGCTTATCTCCTTCAGTGTCTTACCTGCAGCATCCTCATATTTTGGATCATTGGGTGGTACAGTACTTCTTCACAGAACTAATAGGCCACTCGTCGACTTCCCCTTTCCTTGCCTTTTGATCCACTTCCTTCGAGGCTTTGCGTACTAGAACAAAGGGCGGTGCATGTCAATTCGGTGACTCATTAAGTTGGACTCAACAATCCGTAGATTTTCATTCCTTGTTCTTTTCAGCCCTTTTGGCTCCGTTGTGCGCATAAATGTCCATGCTTCCAGTAAAACTTCAAATACCTGAAACTTAAGCATTTTTATCAGGTATTGAGATAAAACAAGAATTCGAAGACACTATTTCAATTAAAATAAAGCCCTAAATGAGTCCAATTTGTGGACTCATCATTAACCTACATTTTTATGGAGTGTTACATACAAGTAGTGTCCCCAAATCGTAATTGCAAACACCACTGCTGCAAGCTCGAGGTCATGAGTCGGATAGTTCTTCTCTTGCACCTTAAGTTGTATAGAAGCATAACGTTTAACCTTACCTCGTTGCATCAACACACAACCTTTGCCGACTCTGGATGCATCACAATAGATAACATAATCGTCTGAACCCTCTGGTAGAGTCAAAACGGGAGTTGTAGTCAACCTAGTTTTTTGTTCTGCAAAGCATTTCTCACAATCATCTTACCACTGAAACTTAACCTTTTTCTGTGTCAACTTAGTCAATGGAGAGGCTATAGATGAAAATCATTCCACGAACCTTCTGTAATAACCAGCCAACCCCAAGAAACTTCTTATATATATAGCAGAGGTAGGTCTGGGCCATTGTTTCCCTGCTTCTATTTTCTGAGAATCCACTCAGATTCCTTCGCTAGACACAATATGACCAAAGAAAGCAACAGATTGCAACCAAAACTCACATTTGCTTAACTTAGCAAATAACTGGCAATCTTTGAGATTTTCCAGGAGAACCCTCAAATGACTCACATGTACTTCCTCTTTCCTAGAGTAAATAAGGATATCATCAATAAAGACGATAATGAACAAGTCCAAGTACTTCTTGAACACCCTGTTCGTCAAATCCATGAAAGTTACAGGAGCATTGGTTAGTCCAAATGACATAACTACGAATTCATAATGACCATACCGAGTTCTGAAGGTTGCCGTCGGAATGTTACTATATCTGACTTTGAGCTGATGATAATCGGATCTGGGGTCTATCTTTGATAAATGACTATCATCTTGAAGTTCGTCAAACAAGTCATCAATCCTGGGGATGGGATACTTATTCTTGATTGTGATTTTCTTCAACAGTCGATAGTCAATGCACATTCTGTGGGAACTATCTTTCTTCTTCACAAATAACACTGGTGCACCCTATGGGGAAATACTAGGTCTAATGAAGACCTTATCTAGAAGGTCTTTCAACTGCTCTTTCAATTCCCTGAGCTCTGCTGGTTCCATCCTATAAGGAGGAATAGAGGTGGGCTGGGTATGTGGAAGGATATCAATTCCAAAGTCGATTTCCCTTTTGGGAGGGACTCTAGGAAGATCTTTTGGAAACACTTCTGGGAACTCATTGATTACTGGAACTGACTCAAGAGTTGGGGTTTTGGAGTTTGAATCCTTAACCCGAACTAGATGAAAGATACAACCCTTAGAGATCATATTTCTGGCCTTAAGGTAAGAAATGAATCGACCTATAGACGCTAAGCTATTACCCTTTCATTCTAAGATTAGTTCGTCTGGAAACTAAAAACGAACAATCCTAATTCTACAATCGATTGAGGCATAACAGGAATGTAACCAATCCATCCCTAGAATAACGTCGAAGTCTACCATTTCTAACTCTACAAGATCTGCTGAGGTGACTTTTTGGGAGATTGTGATAGGGCAACTTTTCTATACCCATCTAACTATAACTAGGTCACCGACTAGAGAAGAGATGGAGAAAGGTTCTGAAAGAGTTTCTGGACTAACATCGAATTTGACTGTTATATAAGGAGTTACGAAGGAAAGAGTAGCTCGTGGATCTAACAATGCATAAACTTCTAAGTCAAAGACTCGTAACATACCAGTGACTACATGATGAGAATCTTCCTGATCCTAGCGAGCCTGGAGAGCATACAACCTATTTTGGTGCTGGCCGCCACCTGTACCAGATGAGTTACCCTGCTGAGTCGAGTGACCTGCTAGTGCTGCTAAAGTTGTGGATTGAGTTCTACCATTTTTACCTCCTTGACCCTTCTTAGAATGACAATCTTTCAACTGGTGACTAGGCTGACCACACCCAAAGTATCCTTTCTTTCCTGCAAGGCACTTGCCTGGATAGTTCTTACCACACTTTGGACAAGTTCGGTAGGTTTTGGTCCCTGAAATACTACCTTGAGTCTTAGAGCCTGATGCCCCACCTTTATGATCATTTTGGAACTTAGAGAATAAAACACTAGCCGATGAAGGTGTTGGAGCTGAAGACTTCTGCTGAAACTGTGAGCAATTTCCACCACCCAATTTCTGTTGAGAATAGTCATGGTTGCCGGTACTAGCCTACTTATTCTAATTGGCTTGTTCCCTAACTTTTTCACCCTCAACCTACTGAGCATGAGTTATGAGCCTAGAGATGTTCATATCTTCCAGCAACATAGCATTTCTACACTCTATTTTCAGAAGATCGGATACCCTTTAAATGAACTTGTTCATTGGAGCTCTGGAATCAACAACCATGTTGGAGCATACCTGGAGAGTTGGGTGAACTTGAGTCCGTACTCTTGGACTGACATGCTACCCTGCCTCAAGTTCATGAATTCCTGAGCCTTAGCCCTCCTCAATTCTCTTGGGAAGAACCTATCTAGAAAGGTCTCACTAAAGCATTCCCAAGTGATAGGAGTTTCATCTGTACCCCTATTTTCTTTCCACTGAGTGTACTAGTTATGAGCCACATCCTTAAGCTATTAAGATGCCAACTCAACCCGATCATTCCCAATTACCTGCATCACTCCAAAGATATTCTTGGCCTCATCAATGAATTTTTGGGGACCCTCACCAGACTACCATCCTAACAACTCAGGCAGATTCATCCTAACGAAGTCACAAACTCTAGTTGTAGTTTACCCAGCATTAGCATTTGTCCGAACTGGAACCTGTTGATTGTTCTAGTTTGTCCCACTCTAAGCCAACAACTGAATAACATTTCGAAATTCAGCATTCGAAACATCCTGATCTGGGACTGGAGGAGTTGCGTTAGCATTGCGTTCATTTGGACCCCTTGCATAAGATCTACGAGGAGGCATGATCTGAAATGAAAAAAGACGATTGACTTTCTTCCTAAAACACTTTGTACCCTCCCTCTCATTAGATGTGGTGCACTTCATACCCATAAAAAAGACTCTACTTAGTGCGGCTTTTCAGACATCCTAGGACTCTTAAATCTAGTGCTCTGTTACCAAGTTTGTCACGCCCCGAGGCTATACCCTGAACGCGGATACGGGACCTAGGATCACGAGTTACCCCAAGATAACCATGCTGGCATATCATAAGCATACTAAGATAAACTAAATCAATGAATATCGTGCAGAAGCTAAATCATATAAATAATCTGAAATGATGTGGAATACCCATATACTAAAAGCCCGTTTGGATTGGCTTTAAAAGTAGCTTTTTAGCAAAGTATATAAAGTCAAACAGAAATGACTTTTAAGTCAAATAAAAAGTAGGAAGAGACCTACGTTTGGTTTATAACATATTTTAAGTCATTTTTGACTTATCTTATATCATTTTTTAATTTGTCAAACACTTCGTAACTTATTTTAAGTCATTTTTGACTTATTTTAAATTATTTTTTATATTTGCCAAACACTTCCAGAAGTCAAAAACTGACTTAAAAGTAGGTTTGACCAACTCATAAGCCAATCCAAACAGGCTCTAAATCTGAATATATGAAAACTGAGAGTTTGAATACAAATAAAAAGTCAAACTCTAAGAATCAAGTTGAAACTAACTATGTCTGAAATAAAGCCTCTACTGACTAGAAATGTTGGGACATGCCCTAGCTTGATCTAGCAAAACTGAAACTGAAAGCAAGAAGGAAAATCATATCACTAGTCCTCGAAGAGTAAGGGCTCACCACTGATGCTGCTGAACTGAAGATTGGTAACCGATCTATGCGTGATCTGACTGCTGAGGACATGAACCTACATCACGAGAAGATGTAGCACAGAGTATAGGTCAGTACTTGAAAGGTACTGAGCATGCAGGATAGAATAAAGCTAAATAATAACATAATTGAACAAGCAATAAACCAATAATATAATCTGAACATCATAAGTTTACTGGAAATACTGAACATGACTAAATTGAATGCAATGACCAACTTTATAACATGCTGAGACTGAATACTGAACTATACTAATAACATGGTCAATGTAATAGAATCTGACTGAATTGTAACGGAGCTACTAAAACCCGACATGAAACCACATAAGCTAAATGTGGAGTCCGATGTATGCGCCCCACCGAGAGGACCCAATATACCCTTCTAGAGGTATAGAGGCACGCTGGCGTGACCACAAAAATGACGCCCACAAAGGGGACTTACAACCTACGGGACACGTAGTTCTGGACTTGAGGGTGACTGACCTTAGTCCACTCAGTATTAAGCTTCCCCTAAGATTAAGTAATTAACACTTTATGACTCAAGTTTTGTAACATTGGATAGCTCAAAATACTGACATGCAAAGTGAGAATGCAACATTAATATGCTAATAAAAATGCATTCGAAAACTGAGGCATGTTTATATAGAACTGAATTAACTAGCCTAGCATGTGTAATTCATCAACTAAAAGAACTACATAGCTAGGGTTTTGAGTTTATGCATGAACCTGGGTAAAAACGATATTGAATTCATGATAATATGATTTGGATCATTCTAACCGCTAAAACCCAACAATTCTAACATTCAAGAAACCCTAAGTCTAGATAATATGAAGGGAATCAAGATTCTGACTGACATCTAGGGACCTAATGGTTGAAAGGAACTGACTTGTGAAATCCCATATACCTGGCGACAAATTCCACAGAGAAATTTTTTGATTTCGGTGATGGAACTGATGGAACCTTGTTGCGTTCTGGAAGTAGGGTTTTTGACCTCTTTCTCCTCTTACGCTCTAATTCTTTTTAAGTTTTGATGAATGATCTGACTTAGGTAAGTTGTAGATATGTTTCTAGGCTAAAACTGCTCAATACTACGTAGTTTAGGGGTCCAAGACACAAGGAAAAGAGCTAAAGACCCCTGACTTAACTATTGTTTGGGTCACCAACGGACCGTCGATCGAATGACGGTCCGTGTTAGTCAACCGTTAGTCATGACTGGTGCTGAGAAAGGGTGGTCTGATCCACGGACACGGACCGCGGTCCGTGACCTGACCTTCGGTCCATGGGTCCGGCAGTGGGTCAACACTTAGACAAATTTCTAGGCCTAAGTCTGGGGAGGGTTGCAGAAGCGAACCTCGGACCACCACCATGGGCCGTGGGTCACCCTACCGTCCGTGGGTGGCAACCGTGGGTTTCACCTGTAACTTCTGGAAATCTACATCGAGGTCTGTTTTCGGATACGGGGTTTTACAACATAAATGCACTATTTCTTGGTCCCACCTCCCTGAGCACACTATCAATTAGCTACACACCACCAAGGACCTAAGTTGTGTAATAAAGCGAGAAGGCCAAATATATGAAAGTTAAAAAAAAAAAATGACAAAGAAAAGCTGGAATAAAAAATGCAAATCTTCAAGAAAAAGGGGAGAAAATAAGAAAAAAGAAGAAGAAAATAAATGAGGAGAAGCTTTCAAGAAAACAAAGGTCAAATGCGAAAATGAAAAAATATTGAGAGCATTGTGTAAATTTTAAGGAGGAAATAGTCACTTTATCCCAAATGAATATCCTACCTTTCCCTAAGTTTACATTACAAGCCAATGACAAGTCCTATTTGATCTCATTTTTTGTCTTTTCAAATTAGTGGATACTTACATAAGGGCCAATCATATGGTATCTCAATCTCATGCATTGAACATCTTTCTGAGTGTGAGTGACTTTCAAAAATGTCTTACGATCTAAATTATTCTATTGTGTGAAGTAGAACTTTCATTTGTTGCGAGGGCTTTTGAAACATGAGGAAATGAATAATTCTATCACTTAATTTAGGCAAGATGAACTGATCTTGTAAATACTTAAATATGTTTGAGATATCATTCGAAACTATAGAGATTACTCAAAATTGACCTCTAATTTGTTTGAAATTAGTTAAATGTGGTTCATATGCATAATACAAATTTTTTGTACCAACTAAAGTCAGGACATTATCAAACATGAACCGATTTCCTTCCCAAGAGATTTTTTTTGAAAAAAAAATCAAGAAAAAGAAAAATAATTTTTGATTTATATGAACTACGTTTGACATGATTCTTGCAATACAAGATACTTAGGTAGTCTTACAATAGGGCTTGGTCTCACAAAATAAAATTCTATATCCTTGAAGGAATAAATTTGTATTATTTTTTTAACAAAAAATAAATCGGAAAAATGATAAATTAAAAGGAGTTTCAAAGTTCCTCCATTTAAAAATTGGGTCATATTTTTATTTGTTAAAAAACATCACTCGCATTGCTAGGGAACAAACACTCTATTTTCATTTTGACCTTAGGGAACAACACTCTATCATTTCTCATTTATAGGGAACAGACACCCTAAATGCATTTTGACCTTAGGGAGAAAATACCCTAGAGATATCATCTTTCATTTCTAAGGAACACACACCATAATTGCATCGATGTCTTGAATTTTTCTTTCGGTAAAAGTATTTCTCATTCATGCTAATAACTTAAATGATATTTTTTTGGTGTAAACTGGGGCACAAAATAATGTTGTGGTTATTCTATTTGATGATTATGTTAAGTGATATCTTCCTAAGTAATTAGAATTAGTATAGCAGGACCCTCCTCATAATGAGATTTAGATTAGCAGGACCCTCCTCATAATGGGATTAGCAAGACCCTCTTCATAATGAGATTAGCAGGACCCTCCTACATAATGGAATTAGCAGGACACTCCTTATAATGGATTAGCAGGACCCTCCTCATAATGGGATTTAGATTAGCAGGACCCTCCTGGACAATGGGATTAGCAGGACCCTCCTACATAATGGGATTAGAAGGACCCTCCTCATAATGGGATTAGCACCCTCCTCATAATGTGATTTAGATTAGCAGGACCTTCCTCATAATGGGATTTGCAGGACCCTACTCATAATGGGATTTAGATTAGTAGGACTCTCCTACATAATGGGATTAGCAGGACACTCCAGGTCAATGGGATTAGTAGGACCCTCCTCATAATGGGATTAGCAGGACCACTCTCATAATGGGATTTAGATTAGTAGGACCCACATCATAATGGGATAAGGAGAACCCTTCTCATAATGGGATTAAGATTCGCAGGACCCTCCTTCATAATGGGATTAGCAGGACCCTCATCATAATGGAACTTAGATTAGTAGGTCCCTCTTGGACAATGTGATTAGCAGGACCCTCCTAAATATTGGGATCAGCAGGACCCTCCTCATAATGGGATTTTGGATTAATAGGACCTCCTCACAATTGGATTTAGATTAGCAGGACCCTCCTACAGAATTGGTTTAGCAGAACCCTCCTCATAATGTGATTTAGTTATTTTCTCCTAGGATAAACACTCCCTAGTCTGAGACCGTTATTTTTTATTTTTTATTTTCTCCTAAGATAAACACTTCCTAGTTTGATACCGTTATTTTTATTTTCACCTAGGATAAACACTTCCTAGTCTATGATCATTATTTTTATTTTCTTCTAGGATAAACACTTCTTAGTCTGAGACCGTTATTTTTCATTTTTTCCTAGGATAAACACTTCCTAGTCTGAGATCGTTATTTTTTATTTCCTTCTAGGATAAACACTTCCTAGTGTGAGACCGTTATTTTTCATTTTCTCCTATGATAAACACTTCCTAGTCTGAGATCGTTATTTTTTATTTCCTCCTAGGATAAACACTTCCTAGTGTGAGACCGTTATTTTTTATTTTCTCCTAGGATAAACACTTCCTAGTTTGATATGCTCTTTTTTATTTTCTCCTAGGATAAAAACTTCCTAGTCTGAGACCAAATCTAGACTCCGACAGAAATGTTGTAACAAGACGTTGTTCGGGATTCCGTGAGTCAGACACTAGAGTAGAAATTTCTGTAACCATAGCCATGTCTCGTGGATTGGCTCCCAATTCAAGCATTTGAAACCTTGGATATTATCTCTCAATGATATCATCCTCGAAGGAGGAAAGAACCTAATATAGAACGCATCAGTCCATTCATCCTAAGTGGTAATGGAGTCCCTTGGTAGGTCAGCTAACCACTTAGGTGCCTCCCCCATCAGTGAAAAAGGGAACAATCGAAGTCAGACAGACTCTTGGGATATGTTCTTGAAAGAGAAGGGACAACAAACATCCACAAAATACCGAATATGGTCATGGGGATCCTCATGAGCCAAGACTCCAAATAACCCTTTCATTTGCAAGAGTTGCAACATCGTGTTTGTCACCTGGAAAACAACATTTTCCTTGACCTGAGGTAACCTGATAGCACCTACACCACCTAAATGTACTTCATTCACATCATTCAACTTTCCGATGTCATCATTATGGCCCAGCTGACTGGCGTTGCTTCCGTTGACACTCATTCTGTCACCTCCTCAAAGGCAACAAACAACAAGCAAAAAGTAAATACGTTCAATTACAACACAATAAGATCACAAACAAATTTCAACAAGAGAATTTTGTAACACAACTCCCGGGTAGTAGCGCCATTTGTTCATAATGGTCAACTACACCTCATCCAATACTAGGTGTAGGCGATTGTAATCTAGTATAAATCCAACAAAGAGTTGGGGTCGAACCCACATACAGTGGCACAATATGGAATTCAATTAAGATGTAAAGGTTATGTTCTAATCAGGTATAGAGGTAGACATTATTGAAACAAAGTAAAGTAAATTCATGGTTTGGGAACGAATGTCAGATGGGGGGTTTAAATGGGTCAATTAACAACTACGATAATCACGAAAATAGGGGAGATTATAAGTAGAGAGGGATTATCGGGGATGTAATTGATTAAAGGCTAATATCACTAAATGGCTAATTGTAGTTAACTAACAAATTGTTGACTCTCAGTGGGTAGGCTAGACTACAGATGTAATAGTTTTTTCTCGAACAACTATTACGATTTAAGTTAGTTCTCCCGAACCTTGACAATCTTAACACTATAAACAGCCCAAAACGTGAATTTATCTACTCTCTCGAGCTAGATAGGTAGGATCGAATTAAGATTCACTCTCTGGAGCTGAACCCACAACAACCTAATCACTATAATCATCAATCTATAACCTTAGTTCTAGAACCTCTCTCTCAAGCAAGCCCAAAACACTAAGGTACAATTGCATTTGCAACTACAATTCATGAGTTACTACACAACTATCCATCAAACCCACTTCAAAACAACATTTAAATCACTAAACAACAATACCCATAAGCTATTTAGAACAAATAATGACATAATCACACCCCTAAGAAAGAGGGTTTTAGCAAAACATCATTAAAAATGAAGAAACAATTATCAATTATGCTATCCATGAACTGGGTAATGATTTCCAAGTCTATACAATGCTTCAATTCAACAAAAATTCAAAAGCCACTTGAAAACTCTAATCAAAAACTCCAAAACTAGTGTTAGAAATTAAGAGAAAGGTAAAAGCTCTCAGAACACTTGTTTACAAACCAGAATTTCAAAACTTTTCCAACCCTCTATTGAAATTTTGAAATTTTACATTTATACTCTTCAGAATTTGCACTTTCAGAGTCAATCGGGGGAGTAAGTCAAGCGTCGTCGACCAGGTCGGTGACGCGCAAATGTCCTTATCCATGGTTGTCTTGCATTGCCTCTTCACCCTCAGTCTTCTATAACTTTAGGCGATCAGGAGCTGAGTTGCCGATCCATTCGGTGGTTCGCCGACTGTCCATTTCCATCACCCAGTTGTCTTTTCCCCCTGGCTAGCACACTGGAACATTGGGTGAGTTGAAGGACCACTCGACGGTTCTCCGAGTGGTCTTGGCGATCACCAGGATTACCTTTCTTCTTCTTCTGCAGCTTTTTCTCTCCTTTTTGCCTGGTAATGTCATTGCCTTGCTCCTTTGCCTTCATTGCTGCAAATAAACACTCTAACATTAGTTTAGTACATAAATTAGGCATCAAGGACAATAAAACTATGTAAACAAAGCCCCAAATGAATTGAAATCTATCACTCGCTCCTGAAAACATCACTGATGATATAAAATAAACATCATTAAGGCGTAGTACATCAAACTTCTTAAATATTGATATTAATGCTTATACATATCGACCAAACTTCTCACTAGTTATCCTCTTTCAATAATCACGCAAAACATAAAACTGCTACCAAATTTTAAGTATATCATCCTACTTAAAAGATACTAATCTATTTTGAATTGTTGGGATAAGGACATTTGAACCTTAATATTAAACTATGAAGGAAGAAAAATTACCCAAAGTAATATATGCACAAGTGAAAGATCTAAGAATGATTGTATGGAAGGAATTTATAAATCTACAAAGAATAGCTAGGAGGCTTTATTCAATAACTCAATAACTCTTGTATTTTGTACATTCGGTGTATCTCTGCGCATATTGAAAATATGTAATAAGATACCCCTAATTATAACAAGAACAATAAAATTAAACTAAAAATAAGAAACTCCTTAAATAAATCCTAATTAAAAATGATTAAATAAATACCATAATAACAAATCCTAAACTACTAAGGAACCCAATAATTAAATTAACGTAAATAACAAATCCTAAACTAATAAGGAATGCTCTTGTTACTTTATTTCCTACATTGGCTCCCTTAAACCAAGATCTTCAAATATGATCATGTCTAGCATCTTCTTCAACCTTATGAACAACTCCATTTTAATGGCTTTGTGAAAGAATCAACAACTTGTTCTTCAGTCTTGCAATATTTAAACACTATCTCTTTATCTTGAACCAAATAACGAATGAAGTGGCATTTGATGTCAATGTGTTTGCTACGGCCATGAACAACTAGAATCTTTGTTTACACAATTGCAAACTTACTATTACAAAACATTTTTCTAGGTCTATCTTGCTTGTGTTGAAGAAATCCAAGCATCCTTCTCAATCATAATGCGTGTGTAGCACTACTTGTTACGACCATTATCTCTACTGCAACAGTTGATAAAGCAAAAACTTTTTGTTTCTTTGAAGACCAAGAAAATACACCACATCCCAAATAAAATGCATGGGCAGAAGTATTTTTTATTTGCAGCATATCACCAGCCCAAACACTATCACTAAATCCAACATGATCACTACCATTAGTTTTTGAATAAATATGTCATCAAAGTGTGTACTTTGAATATCTCAAAATTCTCTTGGCGTCTTGCAAGTGAGATTGACGCGCAAACTCAATAAATCAACTAATTAATCCAACTTCATAAGTAATATCAGCCTTTGTAGAAGTCAAGTATCTCACACTCCCTACCAATTTTCTAAAATATGTACCATCAACAAAATCGTGCATGCCATCTTTGTTCAACTTCGATCTCTCTTTAGCAAAATTCAAGGTCAATTTGACTTTCTTCATATTTAACATTTTAAAAATATCACCATCATGGTTTTTCCTTTCTTGTATTCTTGAATCACTATTCTTGCCTTAAAATCGCTTTCTTCTGCAATTGATTTGTATTTGGTTTTGCATGTCCATGCGACTTTAGTTGATTGCGTATGTGGTACAGTAGGATCTTCAACAAATAATTTTTCATGCTCTTCAAAATATATTATTTTTAATAATGATTCAAAGTTGATTGTATCTTCACTATTCATAGTTATGCAGTTCAATTGCAGATCTAGAACATCACTTGCGTTTGCTTCAATTTTGGGTAGATCATAAAAACTCGGTCTTTGTGAACACTCTTGCTTCTTTTATAACTAGCTTCAACTAATTTTTCTTGTGAGACAAGAATGAATATTTCTATTTCTTTTCCAATAGCTTCAGTTTATATAGACCAATCATGTCTATCACATGTCTCATGACTTAAAATACTAGCCTCTATCGAAGCAACATCACTTTCAACAAAATTTTCCCTTTTAGTCATTCCAAAAATTATTGTCTTATTAGATTGACCATTATTGAAGTCCACTTTACAATCAAATACATCTATACCACAATGAAAATTACATTTACCTTTCCTTCCTTTGTCCGCAATTTTTAAACTCTTCATATATTTCTGTTCGATTGGATGATTCTTATTTTTCTTTTAATTGATCATCATTTATGTGGTCTTTTTCATTTGTTTCTATCAAACTCAATGTATCTTATTTATCATCCTTTCTTTGCAATACCTCATCCTCTATCACATTTTTTTTGTTGATTAAGATACATCTATATATCACTAATTCATCATCTAGATCAGTATATATTTTCTTATCTCTAGACATATGATTCCTAAAATCACAATCAATAAACCATTCATTCCCTTTATTTTCTTCTATTTTTGTGCTAGAAAATAATAAAGTTTCTTGTTTATCATTATAATCAATAGCCAATTTTGTATGTACTTCTCTATTTTCAGATTTTTTAAACCAATAATCTATTTGATAGTGTCCGAATTTTCCATAATTATGACATTGAACTGTTGATTTTTCACGTCTCTAAAAATTTTGATTTTTTGGTTGTTCCTTGCCAAAATTATTATTATTCCTCTGTTGGTAAGAAAAATTATCTCTACCAGACTCTCAAAAATTTTCTCTGTTCCCTTATCCTCTACCTCTGAAATTTTGACCTCTTTTATTTGTCTTAGGCAAGTTTGATATCTCTTCGTTTGAATTAGGTTGATTCACCTTCGCTTGCAATACTTCATAAAATATTTTTGTCATCTGTTGATTCAAGGGCATCTCGTATGTCATTAATTCCCCTTCGAAATCATCAAGTGTTTAAGTGCTAAGGTCTTTTGTAGCCTCAAGGACCGTCTTCTTGATACACAATTTTGTATTTAATGTTCACAATACTTTTTCAACAGTTTTGACTTGATCTAATTCTTCTGCATTAGTTCTCATATCATTGAAAATAGGCATAATACATAGGTATGTCCTTTAACTTTGCTTCAAATCACATTTATGCCCTTCAACTTTGAGTGTGTACAAGTAGACAATTAAACTAGTATAAGGTTGAGAAAATAGACACTCATGTCCTACATGGCATCCTACATGTCATTTTTTGTCCTACGTGGTGTCCAATGTATATTGTGCCACGTAGGACTCATGTGTCTACTTGTTCAACTTTATACAAGTTTAAACTGTCCACTTGTGCATATCCAAAGTTTGAGGGCATAAATGTGAAACGGAGTCAAGTTAAAGGGCACATTTATGTATTATAGCTTGAAAATATTAGTAACTCTTGTCAAAAATTCCTTGATGGACTCAGTTGATTTCATTTGGGTTAACTCCTATTGTCTTATAACATCTTGCAATTTGAATCTTCTAACATTTGTGAATCCTCGATGTAAATTAACCAAAATTGTCCAAGTTTCCTTGGATGACTTAGAATATAATTTTTTATTATATGCATGCAATTCGACCTTGCTACCAAGTTAAAAATGTGCCTTATAATCCAATTTTATATTTTTCTCCAATTGTTTTGCAACTTCACCGGTCAATGTTGTGCCCTCTAGGGCATCTATGAATCCAATATCAATAATGGATCACAGTTCAACAACAATGAAAAAATGTTTTATCTATTGATACCAAATCTTGAAATTATTTTTTTCATCAAACACAAAAACGAGACCTTCGTGCAAATATGGGATGCTCATACTCTTTTGTATATGTCGGATCTCACACGGAGATTTAATAGGATCTCACACAAGGCTATTATAAGAGGCTTTAACAGGATCTCAAGGCTTTTATAAGGATTACACACAAGGCTTTAATAAAGATCTCCTACAGTATTTTATAAGGATCTGGATCTTACACAAGTTTTGATACTAATTTGAAGGAAGTAAAATTACCCATGATAATATATGCACAAGTGAAAGATCCAACAATGGTTATATGGATGAAATTTATTAATTCACAAAGAAAAGTTAGGAAGCTTTATTCAATAACTCAATAACTGTTGTATTTTTGTACACTAACTGTATCTCTCCACACATTGAAAATATGTAATAAGGCACCGCTATTATAATATTCACAACCAAATTAAACTAGGAACAAGAACTTCCTTAAAAAAATCCTAATTAAATATAATTAAATAAATACCATAAATAAACAAATCCTAAACTACTAAGGAACCCAATTAATAAATTACCATAAATAACAAATCCAAAACTAATAAGGACTCCTATTGTTGGTTTATTTCCTACATACTATATCGACAAACAGGAAAAATGTAGTAATTAATGTGTAGGATCCTAGTTTTGATATAAAATCCCTTTTTCCGTTTACGATTACGACTACAATCTGAATGGCCAAACATCAAGATTATCCATTACCCATTACCCGCTTCAAAATTCTCCCAAACATATTTGGCTGCAATGGGTACACCTTGAAATTAAATTATATGGCCTTGATAGAAAGAATTATTGAATTAAACTAGAAAAGAGCTAACGTGGGAATCCGTGATATTACTTTTACGGATTACACATTACTTCCTCAGTCCCATATTAGTTGATCACTTTTCATTTTGCGCGGTGCTTAAGAAATCATAAATAAGAAGATAATTTTACTAATTCACTTCTTAATTTTTTTTTGAGAATTTTACAAACAAATGTGAACACTTTCAAAAATAATTAATTTAAAGGGTAATATAGAAAAACAATTAATCAATGATTTCTTGATTTAGTAAGGTGGACAATGAATATTAGACAACTATTTTTCATATAATTATCAACCAATATGGGACGGAGTAAGTACCATAGAATTAAAGTTTAATTTAAAAAGTATCATCTAAAATTTTGATAAAACCTTGAAAACCAACTATGGGAAAAAAGAGGAAAATGGTAGTAATTAATGTATTGCTTCCCCGCTTTGATTTAAAAATACTTTGCTCATTTATGAATGCAATGAACAATGGAGCTGCTACCAGGGGCAGAGTTAGGTAGGGGCTCATGGGTTCAGACGAACCCAATAACTTTTTTGTAGACCTTGTATTTGTAATAGAAAATTAAGTAAGTATATATGTATATTAACTTGTGAACCCCTAACAAAACTGATTGACAACTCAATGGTAACGAATGAGAAGGAAATTTAGAACTCCCAAACTCCTAATACTGACTGTGCCTCTGGCTGCTATTGAGGGCATCAGAACAAGGAGCAGGATAATTAATTACACATTACCACCTTACAATTTTTATCGGAAGAAACAAAAGTTCACGATATATAAAAAAGTGCCTCTACGGGTATGCCATGAAACAAAAGAATATGGGTATTGTCAAGAGAACTATTGTTGTAAACTAGAAAATATATAGTATACATGGGAAATTTGGGGTATTACTAATATGGATTACACACTTACCGTCTAATTCTGATTAATTGAATAAGGAATATTTGAACATTCATAATAATAAGATATTGCCTTCAATGTTTCCCCCGAAAGGCTCACAAGCTCAAAGTTGAATTCCATTTTTATCTCTTAGCACCCTTAAAAAACTATAATAAATAAAATTTAACTAATCAAGTGACACATTTCATAGAGAAACATCACAACACAAAGTGTTGCCCATGTTTAGTTGAAGTCGTTGCAATGAAAGGATTATACAATCGTAATATAGCTTATAAAGAAGTATTAGGTAAGAAAAGTTTCATTACATTCTTAGAAAAGGAAAAGGTATAAATGATTAACGACACTAACGAAACTAACAATGTTCATTTATACTGGTATAGACAAAAATGGAATTACCATGATAACGATTCGCATGTCAACACACACCACAACCTTAAAAATTCATAAATTTATAGGCTATATTCATTCAATGTATTTTTAATGAAGATTTATTACATACCAATATGTTTAAAGAACCACGTGCGACGCACGTGCCTTGAATCTAGTTTATATATATGTAAGGAATAAAATAATTGATTGAGAGTCGAGACAAAATTTCACATTATCAAAAGTATTGATCTACCCTCAAGTATTATCTTTAGATTCGTACAAAAGGGTATATAGACTACAACATTTCTAATAGTTGTTTTCAATATATATATATATATATATATATATATATATATATGTGTGTGTGAAGTTAAAAAGGGATCAAATTGATTTAATAGACAAAAAGTTACCGCACGACAGTTTCATTAGAATAATAAAAGGTCTCATTATCAGCTTATCCATCGAACTGCACAGTGCATAAAAACTATAATTTCTTAAAATAATAGGGTAAAATTCAGGTAGAAAAAGGAATAAAAATACAGTAGATTTGGTGGGATTGAGATTCCATAGTGAATCCTAGTGAGAGTTAAAAATCAAAACCCAAAAACAGTAACAAAAAAAAACAAAAAACCAAATGAAGGATCGACATTCAAAGAAGGAAATGGTTATTCATAAAACCCTAACACAGAAACATAACAAGAAAACACAAATTCATGAATTTATTTTTAGTCACAAAACATGTGTTTCAATAATTTTATGCTATTCTTCAAAACCTTATACTAAATAACGTATAATACACGTGCAACAGACATGCCACAAATGTGTTCAAAATAATTTATAGAAGTATACTAATATGAATATTCATTGATCTGTTTATTTATGAATAATGCATTTTTGATATATTAGGAATGGTCTGAATCTGTACCAAAGGTGAAGAAAATATTTTAAGTCGTGACTTGTTGTTCAACATTCGAGGTATGTTAAGAGCTTAAGGCTTTATTGAGGGATGTTTAGCTTATTAGATATTAAAAAGTTGAATAGATAATGGATAAGTGTGAAAAATAGGGGGTGTCGTACCCATAGTGTAATGGGGCTTTGATACGAGTACCAGCGATATAAAAGGGAAAGTCTACTACTTTGAAATGGTAGTTTGCAATCGAAGAATGTTAATGTCTATGGACATTAATTAATTGATGAATGGTTGACTTGGTTGTTTTGTGTGGGTGTTATGTTTCTTCATTGAACCTATATGCTTGTGATAGTCGGGGGTGAATGATTGAAACGAGATGCATTATCATTCCCTATTTTATTGATATTATGCAATGCAAATTAATTGGCATGAGATCAAGTATGAGTAAGGGTTGATCACATGGAGATCGTCCATACTAGGGATTATTTAATTCAGTGAAAGTGAATTGCGATCATCCTCACGAGCATATGGAGACCATATGTTCCGTATTTGGACCTCATGAGTCCTCATGGGCATCAAACTCTGAACAATTTCCTATGAGCATCATGCATGGATGTGTCATAGCCCGAGATCCCACCTCAGACTCGACATGGCACTCGAAACCCCCATAGGCCCAAGAGTAACAACCAAGCCACTTAATCCAGATAATCCAATACAAATACCAATACGGAAAGTAAGGCCCATTATAATCAACCTTCAAGAAAATTCAAAAGAGGAAAACAAAATAAACTCATAATTAGAAAAACAAATACAAATAAACATAGGTCTATAAAACCTCTACTAACATAATAACAATATCTATGTCGGGACATGGCCCTCGACATACTATGAAAATCCAAGAAAAGACTTGATAAAAGAAAAGTGTGCTTGTCGGGAGATGGAAAGATCACCACAATGTTGATGGTTATCCCTCAATGATATATTGCTGCCCAGAACCACAAACACGTGTCTCCGATTCTATATCATGATATGATGAAGCATCCGAGGACGGTCAATAGAAAAAGTACAGGCATGAAACCCAAGGGAAAGGATAAAAAGTATACACAAATATAACATAACCATAAAGGAATGACAAAATCATAAGTGCATACTCAAAACATATAGACAAAGACCTTTCAGAAATCATTAATCTCGAGTAACGTAGTATACACCGACATAATGCAACCCACAGGCTATATGAGTCTGGCCTCCGCCCACCCGAGGGACCTGATTCATGTCGTATGAATTTGAGAAATATAAGAAGATGGTGAACCAAACTCTCCCAAAGAAAATATTGTAGAGGTTGTTCCGATTAACAACCTACCGTGGTCATCCATATTTCAGGACAAGGACCTCCCACATCAGCAAAAGTGGTTTCAAGTGATGATTCAGAAGGAGTTTACACCTTCTCAGTGATACTACCAAAATCTCTTTAAGCCCCCAATTAAAACCTTTACAAGTTTCCATTTATTATGAGTTATCCGAATATGGCATATTTCTAGTGGTATCGCCATACCATGATTTGCAATTCATTCTAACCATGCCAATTTCATAGTTAGTCATTTAAAACTCTTAACCCATCCTTTGAAAACCAAAGACTCATTTATGTAAAAACATTTTGTTCAATGCCAACATCCAAGCCTTTCCAAGGTATATATATAAGACAACATATAAAATGCAAAGTCATTAGCATTTAACCGAGCAGAAAATTACCCTTTGTTCATCATTTAAACCAAATCTTTTGAAAAAGTGATAGATTACCAAATCCATTAGTTAAAGAAAAAACCCTTTCCAAAATCATATGAGGAAATTTGCCCATTCAAAACCAATAATCAAAATTCCAAAATCATTGTAAAGTAATTTGAACACAATTAGAAAGAGAGGAACATTTGTAATCACTTTACAAGAAATCATCTCTCAACCCTTACCTCAATTTGTAATTTAGAAGATACAAAGAAGAAAATATATGAATCTTGTATGAGTAATTTGATGTAGGGAGTGTTAAAACATATCTTTTGATGAAGAACTTAGGAAAGAGACCTTGAGAATTAACCTTAGATCTTGCTTCTTGAAGTGCTGAGGAAGAACATGAGAAACTCTTGTTGTAACTTATAGAATCTCCTAGAATATGATTTTTGGGGGAAGTTAATAGTCATGAGTTAGGGTTATGGGATGAGGGAAGTACTAAAACACCCCTCCTAAAACGTGAAAAGAAGACTTAAATAGTTTTAGAGCAGGTGCATGCTTGGACAATTGGAGCCTACTTCACATAAAGTGTTGCGTGAAGTAGGCTACAATTGCACGGAAAAGGCAATAGTACTATTAAGGTCAGCAAAGTGTTGTACGAAGTAAGTTCTAATTGCGTGACTGCGCACTGGCTCTGAAATTGTTTAAGTCCTCTCTTCTCTTCACATTTCAAGAGGGGTGTTTTGTCCTTTCCTCATCTTATAACCCACACACATGACCATTAAATTCCCCCAAAATTCATATTCTAGGAGATTCGATAAGTTATGATAAAAGTTTATTATCTTCTTCTTCAACACTTCAAGAAGAAATATCTAAGGTCCCTTTTTCAAGTTCTTCGTCAAAAGGTATGTTTGAACATTCCCTACTTGAAACTACTCATACAAGATTCATATTTTGTGTTATTATTCGAATTTTATAAATTACAAATTGAGGTAAGCGTTGAGAGATGATTTCATGAAAATTGATTACAATTTTTTCTTTGTTGCTAATTGTGGTCAAATTATTTTACTATGATTTCAGAATTTAGATTGTTAGCTATTAATGGGTAAATTTCTTCATATGATTTAGAAAAAGGGGTTTTCCTATAAATAATTGATTTGGGAGTGTATGAGTCTTTCAAAAGATTTTGTTTAAATGATGAACAAAGGGTAATTCTTTGTCCCGGTTAAATGCTAAATATTTTGCACTTTATATGTTGTCTTATATATAACTTGGAAAGACTTGGATGTTGGCATTGAACGGAATGTTTACCATAAATGAGTCTTTTGTTTTTGAAGGACAAGTTAAGAATTTTAAATGACTAACTGTGAAATTGACATGGTTACAATGGCTTGCAAGTAGTGGTATGACTATACCAATGGGAATATGCCTTATTCGGATAACTCTTAATAAATGAAAACTTGTAAAGGTTTTAATGGGGGGCCTAAAGAGAGTTTGGTAGTATCACCAAAATGTGTAAAGTCCTTATTACTCGTCATTGAAAACCGTGTTTGCCGACGTAGCAAGTCTCTTTCCTGTAATACGGACGACCACTATAGGTTGTTAAACAGAGTAGCCTTTACATTCTTTATTTGAGTGAGTTTAATTTTGCCAGATTCTTATATTTATAAAATACACGCAACATACATGGATTAGGGACCCGGTCTAGCTGAGGCTTGACCCAAGTAGCCTGTGGGTCACATTATGTCGGTGAACACTACCTTCCTCGATATTAATATTTTTTGAAAGGTCTTTGTCTGAATTATTTTGGGTATGCACTTATGATTTTTGTCTTATCTTTATGGTTTTATTATATATGTATATTTTTTGTCATTTCCCCTAGGTTGCATGCATGTACTCGCTAAATTGACCGTCCTCGGACGCTATATCATTTCATGATATATGATCGAAGACACATGCTCGAGGTTTTAGGTAGAAATAGACTATTAAAGGATAACAATCAGAATTGTGGTGAGTTTTCCATCGTCCATAGAGCATACTTTTCTTTTATTAAACTTTCCTTTGGTTTTCATGGTATATAAGGGGTCATGTCCTGATGTATACATTGTTATTCTGTTTCTAAAGGTTTCGTAGGCCTATGGTTAGTTGGATTTTGTTTTCTAATTAAGAGATTACTTGGTTTTTCTCTTTTGAATTTTCTTGAAATTTTATTACAGTGGGCCTTAATTTTTGCATTGATATATAATTGGTATTTGTATTGGATTTTTCAGGTTAAGCAAGTTAATTAGCACTCTCGGGCCTATGGGGCAAGCCTAAGTTTTAAGTGTCCTATGGTGTAACACCTAAGAAATTTGACCAATGCAGAACAAGAGGAAATAGGTGTACCACGGAAGGGGGCCCATGAGTGGTGTACAGAACCATAACTCGTCACCTTCATCGTGGTTCACACCCTTGGAGGAAATGGATGACCACGGTCCCTTACACGGACCGTAGGACTCCACACGGTCCTTTATGGTGCATGTGAACTGGATTCAGAACCCCCTTGGTAACTGTGAGGAACCACAGATTACTAAACGATCCGTGGAACCCCACACGGTTTGTCAAGTGTCCCGTGAAAGTCACCCAGAACCACCATAGTTCCGGTAAGGAACCACGATCGTCAATATGGCCAGTGGTGCCTCGCACGGTCTGTGAAGTGGACCGTGAATGGGACAGGTCAGCCTTCAAGTCTTCAGTCAACTTCAAGCAGTCATATCTTTTAGCAAAGAAATGAATTAGGTGGTCTAGGACCTATCAAATTAAAGATAATTGAGTCCTCTTTCCAACGCCATTGAGTTTGCTAAAATACAAGCTCAGGGTAAAAAGTTATGCTCATTTTGTAAATCCCTTCTAGGCAAGGACATAACCACGACCCAGTTGACGGGCCTTGGTCCAAACGACGAACTATCATCCCACGGTGGACGGACTTCGTCAACTTTAAGTCAGGGTCATTTTGGTCCTTTCCCCTAGGGAATTAAAACTACTATGCTTTACTCAGTCTAAGCCGAATAACTTAGTATGAATCTACCCAAATTTCTCATTCTCCTAAAATAACTTAGATTAGAGAAAAAAGAATAGGAAAAGTCGACCAAACCTCTCAAAAACAAGCAACAATTTTCTTCGATGTTCAGCCCTGATATCCAAAGGATTTCTCCGTAGATTTTATCACTAGGTATGTGGGTTTTCACTAGTGGGTTCTTTTCACCCATTAATTAGGTCCCTATAATTCAATTAGATCTTCAGATTCGCATACTCTGTTCAGACCTAGGGTTTTAAGATTTTCAAGATTTATTGTGATTATGGTTCCTTTGATCTGAATAACTTGTTTCTTTATAGTTTGTATAATTCAATCGATATCACTAAGAACCCTAGATTATGTAAATTTATCCTAATTATTAATTATACTTGATAGGCCAACCAAATAGAAATTCATGCTCTATATTTCGAATGCCATATTCTCAGTGTATAAATGTTGCATTCTAAGTTAGCATGTCAGATTTTGAGCTAATAAGTATTTAGTGCATTTTAGCTTCATGAATATTCATATGGAAGTAGACTTAGCACTGTGTTGGACTAGGGTATAGCGTACCCTCAAAGTCCCAAAACTACATGCCCGAGTAAGTTTATAAGTCCCCTTAGTTGGGCATCAAATTTAGTGATCATGCCACAGTAATGCCTCTGTACCTCTGACAAGGTATATTGGGTCCTCTCACTGGGGCGTATACATCGAACTCCATATTTAGCTCACGTGATTTATGTCAGTTAATAGTAGCTCCCACAATCAGACTCTTAGTGCATTGACCATGCTTTCAGTTTATATATATTTCAGTGATTAGTTCAGCATGTACCTTCATGATTAGTACTTGGTCATTGCTTTCAGTTAGTTATTTTCAGTTATACTTTAGTACATATCTATACTTTTGTTCAGATTGTATTATTGCTCAGTTATGTATTGTTCAGCCTATATACTTTATTCAACTTATTATTTATATCTTGCATGCTCAGTACAATACATGTACTGACACATACTTTGCACTACATCATTTCATGATGTATGTTCAGGTACTCAACATCTAAATCAGGCATAAATCGATTCTCGGTCTGCGTTCAACAACTTCAGTGGTGAGTCCTCATATTTTGTGGACAATAGACATGCTTTCATTTTTGTCTTTTCTTTCTGTTTTCCACTTGTTTGAGTTAGCTGAGGGTATATCCCAGAAACTAACCTCAGTAGAGGCATTTAAGACATAGTAGTAGATTCAACTTGAGTTGTTAAGTATTGTTTTAGTCTTCACTAAAACACTTAAGTTATGTTATATTTACACTCAGACTAGACTTGTTCCTCTTCAGATATGTATTTATTTAACTTATGCATAGTTCATGCCTTACTTAGTTATTTTCAGCATGCTTATGATATGCCAGATTCAGGGTTAGCTTAGAGTAACTCGTGATCCTAGGTTTCATGCTATGTCTAGGGGTAGCCTCGGGGAGTGACAAACTTGGTATCATAGGATAGATTCAATAGTCCTAGGTTGTCAAAAAGTCGTACTAACTAGAGTCTTTTTCATGAGAGTGAAGCGCCACACCTTTGAGGGGGTGGTTACGAAGTGTTTTAAGAAAAACACCACTTTCTTTTCTATTCTTATCATGCATGAGTTATGCTTTAACTTCTCCTTTATAATCCGTCATTAGGTGTTTCAAATCATTCCTCCTCATAGAGCTAAGCACGAAATGCTAATGCATGCAATGCTAACGTAGTTCCTCCAATGGTGAACCATGAGGTTACGAATGCAAAATTTTCTAATGCGATCCAGCTCTTGGCTCAGAGTGTAGCCAATCAAAATATTCGGCAGGCTATGGTTCTTGCAAGCACTAATGGTGGATCACCTGCGTCTAGGGTTTGAGATTTTGTCTGAATGAATCCGCCTGAGTTTCTAGGGTAGCGGGTTGGTAAGGACCCACAAAACTTCATTGATGAAGTCAAAAAGATCCTAGAGGTGATGCAAGTGAGTGGAAATGACAGGGTAGAGCTGGTATCCTACCAAATTAAGACTGTGTCTCATATCTGGTTCACTTAGTCGAAAGATAACAAGGGAGCATATACAACTCCTTTGACTTGGGATTGTTTTACTGGAGCTTTTCTGGATAGGTTCTTCCCAAGGGAGTTGAAAGAAGCTAAAGCACAACAGTTTATGAACTTGAAGTAGGGTTCAATGTCGGTCCAAGAGTACGGGCTGAAATTCACTCAGCTCTCCAAGTATGCTCCACACATGCTTACCAATCCAAGGGCACAAATGAGTAAGATCTTGTTTGGGATATCTGATCTGGTGAAGATAGAGTGCATGAATGTTATGATACAAGGGCATATAGACATTGATGGGTCTATGATGTAGACTCATTTAGGGCTTTATTTTAATAGATTTAGTGTCCGAAAATGCTTATTTTGTGCCAATATCTGATGTAAAATCCTTGATTTTCAGGTATTTTGATTGAGGAACAAATCGTGGACACTAATGAGCAAAAAGGAACAAGGCAGCTGAAATACTGAAAAAAAAGTCATGATGATCGCCTAATCCATTGGGCGAATCATCGAGTGGATATTACCTCGCCTAAAGTTCCAGTGTGCCAAGCCCTGAAGGAGAAAACCAAGTCGGCAAGAGAAATGAGCAGTGGGCATGTCGCCGACTGGTTCTGTGATGTAGTGATTGGATCGCTCAAAGTTACAGAACTTGAAGATACTGAAGGCCAAAGCAAAAAGGTGATCGAACTGACCAAAGGACGGATCACCGAGCTGATCGGTGATCCCGACTTACTGTGCCAAATGGTCCTTCACAACATATTTTGGGCGACTATAAATACATTTTTGAATAGTTAGTTTAGTATAACTTTTCATAATAGAGAATATTATTTTTGGCAATGGAACTCTGAGTTTGGAGACAAAATTTTCCTTAGCTTTGAAGAATTGAAGTTTTCAATTTTTGAGAAATTGGAAGTGGGTCTTTGAGATTCTTCCACTTACACCTTTTTAAAGGTGAAATTAATCTTACCGAGTCGATGGAAACAAAATTTGTTAACGATTTCTCTCTTTTTATGATGTATAGCTAAAACCCCAATTCTTGGGGTGTGATTATGTGATTGTTGGTTGATTTAGCTTATGAATATTGCTAATTCATAGTTTAAATGTTTATTAAAAGTGATTTCATTCAGTAATTATGGTTTAATTTAAAGGGTTGTAGTTGCAAATGCAACTCTACCTTCGTGTTTTTTGCTTGCTCGAAAGAGAGGTTTTAAAACCAAGATTAGTAAATTGATGGTGTATGGGTATTGGGTTTTCATGGGTTCATCTCGAGAGAGTGAATCCTAAATCTTTTTCCACACATTCAGCTCGAGAGAGAGAATGGACTAAAGCATAGGTTGTTCTTAATTGCTGCTTGTTGGTGTTCGAGAAAAACTAACTACATTCGAGGTAAATTGTTCGAGAAAAAGTTTATCCCAACTAAAGTATAGCTTATTAATTTATTTACAACTATTTACTATTAGTTTCAATTACCCAATTGTCTACCTTAACCTATAATCCAATCACGCCCCAAGAACCCATCTCAATACTTGTTAATTCTTGTTACTTGCTGTTGTTATAGCTGATAGTTAAAACCAAAACCCCTGTTATTTGATACTTGTTTCAACCCCTAATTTGAATTATGCTTTTATTCGTAAATATCTATTCCTATGATTTACTTGAACATATTCGTAGTTTGTTGTTGATTTCTTAAACACATACCACTCCTGTGGGATTTGACCCCAACTCATTTAGTTGGGTTATATTACTGATTAACAATCATTGGCACTTAGTATTGGATGAAGTGTCTTGATACGTGAAATAAGAAATGGCGCCGCTGCCGGGGAGTAGTGTCGGTTGAGAATCTTTAGCTAAGTTGAATTTTGTTCTTGTTAGTCATAGTTGAACTTAATTTTTGTTTTGTTTTCCTTATTTGTGTTTTGAAACAGGTAGAATGAGTGTGAACAAAAGTAATGGTTGCCAAGTAGACAACCAAGATGACATCGGAAACCTCAACGATTTCAACGAGCCTAATGCTAATGACCCCCATCTTATGGGTGGAATTGGTTCCATTCGCTTGCCTTCGGCTGAGGAGAACGCGGTGTTCCATATCACAAGTACTATGTTGTATCTCTTGAAATTGAAGGGGTTGTTCGGTGGTTTTGCTCATCAAGATCCCCATGAGCATATTAGACACTTTGTGGATGTTTGCGGACCGTTCTCCTTCAAGAACATATCCCAAAAGTCGGTCTGGTTGAGGTTGTTCCCATTCTCTTTGATGGCAGAAGCATGTAAGTGGCTGGTTGAATTGCCACGTGAATCAATCACTTCGTGGGAGGAGCTAGTCATCATATTTCAAGTGCAATTTTTCCCTCCTTCGAAGATGATGACTCTTCGAGACAGCATTTAGAGCTTCAAGCGTCCAGTGGGCAAGCCTATTTATGAAACTTGGCTACGATTCAAGATGTTGGTGCTCCAATGCCCAACTCATGGTTTACCTGACAACGTGTTGCTGCAGTATTTTTACCAAAATGTTGATTTGGTAAATAAGGGTGTTGCTGACCAACTTACTCCTAGAGGTTTGATGCAGAAACCTTATGTGATAGCAGCTCAACTCTTGGGTGGCATGACCACGATAAATTGGGCTTGGTACACTCGCGAAGATCAGGACTCCCCTTTGACATTTAAATTGACCAAGGAGCAGATGGAGCAAGACTAAGAGAGGGACTAGAACATGTGTATGATCATGACACAACTTGACATTTTGTCCAAAAATGTCATGGGAGCTGGTGCTCGAAGTGTCAATGCCGTGGGTGTATGGTCTATTAATCCTGATGAGGCCAAGTTTGAGGCTTTGTACAACGTAGAGGTAAATTTCCTAGCCAACCAAGGTGATGGTTATCGTTCAAACTACCCGAGGTAAGTTGGTAACCAAGGTTGCACCAGGGATGAAGGTTGGAAAGATCATGACCGAGAATGGAGGGATCGAAATCCCAATTCGAAGGATGGGGAGAAAGATAGATATGTACCTCCACATGAGGTGTTAAAAACCAAAGGATTCAGAAGGTGTTTGGTTGGAGGATATGCTTTCTCGTATCCTCAACAAAGTTGAGGGGTTAGATAAGATTTTGAAAAAAATGAAAAAAGATGTGTCGACCCTCAGCCAGACGGTTACCTCCCATTCAGTATCGATCAAATAGTTGGAGACCCAAATGGGTCATATCTCATCTTACTTAAACCCCAGACAACAAGGGGGGTTGCCTAGTGATACTTTGGCCAACCCCAAGAATGAGGTTTGAGTGTGGACTTGCGTCGTGCCGCGACGTTAACTAAGGCGCTACTTCGGAGGCAACACAAGTTTTATTTTCTTTCTTTTTAAGTTTAAAATAATGGTGTGTTGATTGTGCAGGTCGAACTGTGGGAGGTGTTTGAAAAATGCAAGTTGGGGAGCTAAAAGTCCAGTTGGCGACTTGCCGAAGAGGTCGGGGAAGCTGACTTGGACCGCCATTGGACTCAAGACATTTTTAAATTGGAGTTTGTAAAACTCGGTGAGCCCAGGAGCTGATTGGTGAATCGCTGACCGGGTCGACGATCACGACTTTGTACGCCATTTGGACCCCCACATTAACTGGAGGTCCTGTAAAACTCGGCGAGGTAAGTGCCCACTCAGCGTGTCGCTGAATGGGTCGGCGAGCAAAACTTAAGTCGCCGAATGGGTGAGAACTGGACTGTTTTCAAAGTCCAAAGGTTTAAAATTTCAAACTCTTTTACTTTCCCTCACTTTTGAACTTCCCAAACTCACACCCGCACACTATTTTCTATATTCCCCACATTTTTATTATATTTTAGTCATTGAATTTGTATTTGGAGTTGGATTACTTTGCCGCCTAGAGTTTCAAATTATATATTCGGCATCTAAAGTTGGTTTTTTGAACCTCGAATACATTTTTAGCGATTTGTACTCATTTGCAATTGATTTTTATCTTAGTAATGTGTGTTGAGTCTCTCTAATCATACTTGTGTATGTGCGTGCCTTTGTCTATTTGAATATTGTGCTTATAATGCCTATAATGTTGATTTCCCGAGATTTTGCGGCTTAAAATTGATTTAAATTATAGGGTTGTGCTTGCATGTTGTTAGGTCTATTTAGGTGAAGTCTAAGTAACCCGCATTTGTGCTAAATGACGTATTTTACCCAATGATAGAGCAGTTGACATCATTCTTAAGGGCAAAAGTCGTCAAATGGCCAAATTGGCTAAACCGGGATAAGTCTGAGTATCCCGGGGGAATGGGTGTAATGGGTGTTAGTTTAATTGTAATAGTGCATGCTTTTATTTTGTTTTCGGGGGCTGCAGAGTTGAATTTGGGAAGTTGTGTTGAAAGTAGGCACATTGGGTCATTTGGTGAGATGGGTTAAGCTCATCGAACCACTCGGCGGTTCGCCGAAGTTCCCCTTATCGCCTTTAATTTCTTACTTTATCTTGAAAAGGATTTTGTAACTTTTGATGAGAAGCCTGAGTTCGCCAAGTGCACTCGGTGATTCGCCGAAGGTCTTCCTTGATCACCCTTTGTCTGCGCCCCTAATCCTTAAAAGCACTGTAACTTTCGGCAGGCTAGTCTTTGCTCCCCGAATACTGTCGGCGATTCGCCAAATGGTCTTTCCCATCGCTGATATGCCATTTGCCTGAGAAATTTTTGAGCCAATCCTTTGGGCGATCCCGATCTAGCTCGCCAAAGAGATTCGGTGACTCGTTGACCGGTTTGACAAGTCTTTTTGCAACTCTATTCTTCTGTGCTTTTGCTTGTATTACTTCTAACTTTTCCTAATGTTTTGCAGATATAGTAAGGACAAATATCAACATGCCACCCCGTAAAAAAACATGGGGTATTGTTATAAATGAAGGGGGAGTGAATCATCCCAAATAGGGAAGAATAGAGCCTCCAATGGGAGGTTAGAGCATAGGCAAGAAGTCCACATCCGAAAGAGTGGCTGCTAACTCCTGGGCTGCTTTATCTGAGCTTGAGGATTACCAGCCATTACAGTCTTGAGTGCTGAGATCCGTGTTAGATCTCACCCTAACTCAGTTAGAGTTCCTTCAGCTTCCACCCCAGTATATTTAGTGCCTGCTCTGACACCTCCTGTAGTTCCTATACCATCAGTGGTTCCTCCTCCACGGCTACCTAACACACTGAAAGTCGATGGGTTGCGAACGATTCTTGAGGAGAAACGACTTTTGACAGAAGGCTAAGAGGGCAGAGACTCCGGGGTGAGGGATACACTCAAGTTCCACTATTTTGAGCAGTTCACCAGTCCTCGAGGCCTGTACATACCTACATGGTTCTGGGAGTTCTACTCTTCATATGGTGACCTGGTTCATAAAAGTAAGAACAAGGCCAGTGAATTCAGACTGGTGGGGTCCGTCATGGTACAAGGGATAGTAGTGCATTGTAGCCGTGATCACATCGATGCGGTACTTGACAAGGGGTCAAACTTTGACTACCCCAACCTAGCTACCACTACAACATCATTGGAGGAGCTCAAGGGCTGACTGGCCTTCTTCATCTGAGACATCACCCTGAAGTGGATAGAGGAAGGAGTCCTGATCAACAAGAGGGACTTGAGTGTTGTTGCACGTTATTGGCTTGGATTGACGAGAAGCTCTATTATGCCCTCCCAAAATGAGTCCGTTCTCCGTCGTCCTAAGGCGGCCTACCTTGGGTCGATTATTTCTAGGAAGAGCATTGACATGGGGCTTATTACTGAGCAAGAGATGGCCATGACGGCCTAGCAGAGGCATACCTCATTTCCATTCCCAGTCTTGAGCACGGAGTTATGCCGGCGTGCTGGAGTGCCCCGAGATAATACGAGAGATATTGAGGTTACTCCTTCTTCCTCCACTGACTTACGGCGTATTGATGTCGAGTACACACGAGAGGAGGCCGACAGGAGGAGAGTAGCTCCGGTGGATACATCCCCGGAGGTAGACATTGATTCGATACCTGCATAGGCATCTTTGCCTACTCTGGCCTCCGGGCCTTCAGGTACATATGCTCCTACTTCTTCTTCACAGGCTCCAGGTGTTTCTCCCATATCCAGGCCCACCAAGATCACTCCGGCCATGCTCCTCAAGATGGGACTCTTAGCCCACTCGGCTAATGTGAGGGCTACTAGATTGGAGGCTGACGTGCCATGGATGATTGAGGCTGCCATTTTAGCTGCATTGACCACCCTTCGCGGTTCTGTTGATGATTTGACTGTGAGAGTCACGGCTTGTGAGAGTAGACAAGGGGAGTCTTTTGAGGTTACGACATTGAAAGCCGAGGTTAAGGATTTGAGGAAGGACATGGACTACTTAAAGTCCACTGACTTCATTTCCCTGCTTGAGGCAGCTGATGATGTGGATAATTTAGAGAATTCTGATATTCCTCCTGCCACCACCGAAGATATACATTAGGATGATATTATAACTGAAGACTCAGGGGGGAGACCGATGAGGGGTAGATAGAGGTGCGTGATGCTGAGATTTATGATGATCTGGCTGACCTGGAGGATTCCATGTTCAAGACTGCGCGCCAGAGCTCTTTGAGAGACACCACCATGGGTGGGTCCAGTGTAGCTGGTAATTTTGAGGTGACTCCGGGCACTGATGCCCAGGTTCAAAGTACTACACCGAGCACTGACTCCCCGACAGATGGAGCGACTGTTTAGACAGGATCTCTCTTTACCTACTTCTCTATCTTATTTTTGTTAACTTTTGTATATTCTTTTGCTTGCATTTGCGGACAAATAGATTTTGTTTTGTGGTGGGGTTAGGACCACCTTGTGTGACTATTGTTATATCTATATATTTGGGGTTTTGAGCTATAAATTGTGTTTAACACTGTTGTTGTGGATGATTGAGCTTCTGGCTCCTTGCTTTAATTGTAAATGATTTTTGGATCCTTCCAAAAAAAATTGTGCCACCTCTTGTTTGTGTTTGAATGTGGTTGTTCTCTTGCAAATTTGAGTATCAGTCTTGATCAATACCGATGACTTGAATAGTGCTCATAATCGAACAAAACATTGGTTTTATATTCTTTTTAGATGATTCCTTAGTTATTTTAAGCATAGACTAGTGGATCCACTTAGTAGTCAGGTTCTATACCCTCGGCAAGGTATAGGACAGCCCTGGCAGCGTGAGGCAAAACGTTGTATTACCACAATAGCTCTTAAGTGATGATTGTCGGTTAGAGAAACTCCCACAACAGTGTTTTGTATTCTTATATACTAAGAAGTAAATTGTATTTTTATATACATTCCAGAGTTTATATTGTATCTTTGCATACTTAGGGAGTTACTATTGTATTACTAAATACACAGATTTGTTACCCATATTTTAAAAACCTTTTCTTTATATTGCACTTGTTTATACTACTTTATATTGAAATGAGTTAAGTTGAGTTGAGTTGAGCCAGGTATGTTCTTTCAGTTCCTTTCAAGCTTATGTCGGTTTTAGTATTCCTTTCGCATGCTTGTACATTCAATATACTAATGCCAATTGGCCTATATCTTTTTATGATGTAGATTCAGGTAACTAGGATTAACATCTAGCGCATCGTTGATCCAGTTGAGCATCAGAGTTGTTGGTGAGCCTCCTTGTTTCCGGAGGATACCCTTTTTCATTACTTTATCATTTTAGTTCATAGGATGTTGTGGGTCTTTCCCCTACGTCTATCTTGGTTGTTTAGAGGCTTCAGAGATAGTTAGTAAATGTTAGTTCTTGAGTCTTTCCTTGATTTTTGAGACTTGAGTTTTATTTTGGCCAGTTAATGTTCTTTATACATTCTAAGTTATTTATTGATATTTCAGTTTACTTTAAAAGTATTTTTATCATGAGTAAGTCTTCCGCTAAGTAGTAAGTCAGGCCAAGGGTTCGCTTGGGGCTAACAATGGTTCTCGAGTACCAGTTTCTCCTAGGGTGTAGGCTCGGTGCGTGACAAATTTATTTCTCTAAGATAGACCATAAATCTGGCTACCATCAATTAAGAGTATGGGAATGTGATATTCTAAAGACAACTTTCAGGACCCGTTATGGTCATTATGATTTTCTTGTCATGTCGTTTGGCTTAACTAATACACCTGCACCATTCATGGACTTTACGAATAAAGTATTCAAGACTTATTTAGATATTTTTGTTATCGTATTCATTGATGATTTACTAATCTATTCGACGAATGAGGAAGATCATGTTAGCCATCTCAAAATACTTCTCCAAACATTAAAGGATAGAGAGTTGTATGCCAAGTTCTCTAAGTGTGAGATTTGGCTTGAGTCTGTGGCATTCTTAGGCCACATTATTTCAGGTGATGGAATTAGAGTTGACACTTAGAAAATAGAGGCAGTGTAGAATTAGCCTAGACCCATATATCCAACTGATATTAGGAGTTTCTTGAGGTCGGTTGGATATTATAGAAGGTTCGTAGAGGGGTTCTGATCTATATCATCTCCTTTGACCAACATGACTCAGAAAATAGTGAACCTTCAATGGTCTGAAGCTTGTGAGAAAAAACTTTCAAGAATTGAAAAAAAGGTTGACTACTGCCCCAGTATTGACCTTACCAGAAGCTACGCAAGGCTTTGTTATATATTGTGATGCGTCTAGAGTTGGTTTGGGTTGTGTGTTAATGCAGAATGGCAAAGTTATAGCTTATGCCTCCAGACAACTTAAGGTTCATGAGAAGAACTACCCAACCCATGACTTAGAGTTGGTTGTCATAGTATTTGCTTTGAAAATATGGCGTTATTATTTGTATGGTTATCATGTAGATATGTTTACTGATAACAAGAGTCTTCATTATGTGTTTAGTTAGAAAGAGCTTAATCTCAGACAAAGAAGGTGGTCAGAGTTACTCAAGGATTATGATATGATTATTCTTTATCACCCATGAAGGCTAATGTTGTTGTTGATGGCTTGAGCATGTTGTCTATGGGTAGTACCACCCATTTTAAGGAATATAAGAAAGAGTTAGCAAAATATGTTCACAGACTTGCACGATTAGGAGTTCGATTAATGGATTCCACAGAAGGAGGAGTAGTGGTGATGAATGGGTCTGAACCATCATTATTTTCAGAAGTGAAAGAGAAGCAAAACCAAGATCCTATTTTTCTTGAATTGAAGGCAAATGTTTATAAGCAAAAAGTAATGGCTTTTGAACAAGGAGGAAATGATGTATTGAGGTATCAAGGTAGATTGTGTGTACCAAGGGTGACTGAACTCTAAGATAGAATCATGGAGGAAGCTCATAGCTCTAGCTAATCAATTCATTCGGGTTCCACAAAGATGTATCGTTACTTGAGAGAAGTGTATTGGTGGAATAGTATGAAGCAAAGTATTGTTGAGTTCGTTGCTAAATTCCCAAATTGTTAACATGTTAAATTTGAACACCAAAGGCCCGGTGGTCTGTCTCAGAATATAGAACTTTGGCAATGGAAGTGGGAGATGATCAATATGGATTTCATCACAGGTTTACCAAGGTCTCACAGGCAGCATGTATATAGTTGGGTGTTTGAGCGGAATGTTAGATATTACGCCCTTAGCCTACTAAGACTGATCTCATTCGAGGAAGAATGTTCCCATGGGGGAGGGGGGTGTATTATTACACCCTGTAACTAGAAAGAGAGCTAGAATTTGAAAGAGTCATTTTTGGAAAGAATGAAAACTCTGGCAATTTGACAAAATTAAGTCAAGTATGAGTTTTGGGTAAATTTCAAACGACAATAACTCATAGATCAGGATGATTTAGGTTCTATACAAGATACCATAGGTATCATATTTGAATTATCTTTCTAACGCCACCGAGTTTGATCAGTCTTGAGTTCGTATGAGGGAGATATGCCAATTTGAAGTTGGGTTGTCTAGATAAGGAAAATCAAAACCTGATTTTAGAAGGGTATTATGGTCTTTTCACAACCCAATTAAATTATTCCGTTTTTGGTAATTACTTAGGGGTCTAAACTGAATTTGGTCAGCTTACGCACTCAAAGAATTCACGCTATCATTTTTAGAGAAAGCACGCAAGAGGAGATAAGAGGAGATAAGAGGAGATAAGAGGAGAAAGAGCCAAAGTTCATCGTTCTTGAGGTTTTGCTTGTGGATTTCGTCAAGGGGTGATTCCTATGAGGTATGTGAGATAACATAGCATTGGGTTAGTTCACCCACGCACCAATCATGATTTGATTCAGCGTAATTATGTTCTTGAAAGAAGAGTTTATGAGTTCTTGGTGAATATTATTAAATGTTTTGTTTGAATCTTTATTGTTGAAATTGTTAAGAAGTTCTTGAATTAGATTCATGAAATTAGATGTCGTTCTATGTAGTTTCTTGGATATTTTGATTATGTAGTCGAATTTAAGTGTTTGGGGAAATACCCAATTGAATTTAGAGGGTTTGGAGTTGAAAAATGACCAAGAGAATTCGTCAAAAATCTAGGAAATGTGGTGGGGCGCCGTGCCACTCAGAGCGCCCCACAAAGTGCTCTGAAGTTTGGCCTCTGGAGCGCCGTGCCAGTCAGACCACCCTAAGCCAATTTCTGAAGTTCAGCCTCTGGTGCCCCGCGCCACTCAGAGGGTCAAGGACGTCAGGCCGTCTACCCTTTCCCACTTCTTTCCGTACTAGTTCCCTTGAAACGTACCTATTTTTCCTAGTTGATTTTTCTACACTCTACGATTCATCTAGACAACATGAAATTATCCATAACATGATATCTTGAACCTTGAATCCATAATTCTATTCAAGGAAAGTTAAGCGTCAAGTCAAGAGAAGTTCATAAGAGTTTTCCCAAAATCTTTTATAAATGTTTTAAGTTTGTTTTAAGACTTGAGTTTGGAGTTGAGTAAAGTGTAAAGATTGAGGTTTATTTCTTCAAAAGAGTATATCGGGACTATGTATTCCCAAAGAGTAAAATGTTTTCACATTTTAAACAAGAAAGGAAGTTTTGATTTCCAAAAGAACCTTTGAGCTAGGTTTTTAGTAAAGAGTAAATGCTTTCACAATTAAGCAAGACAAGAAACTTTGATTTCCAAGAGAGCCTTTGAGCTATGTTTTGAGAAATTATCTCAAACCAGGGAAAGAAGTTATGTTTTTAAACATATGAGCTAGTATCTTTTGGGAGTAGTATTGAGCACCGATATGGGGAAGAGTTCAGACAAATCACAGCCCCCATAAACTGTCTAGCCAGCATGGGTAGAAAAGGGTCATACTTTTTAGATGATTCCTTAGTGATTTTTAGCATAGACTAGTGGATCCACTTAGTAGTCAGGTTCAATACCCTCAGGAAGGTATATGACGTCCCTGGCAGGGTGAGGAAAAATGTTGTATCATCACAATAACTCTTAAGTGATGGTTGTCAGTTAGAGAAACTCCCACGAAAGTATTTTGTATTCTTATATACACTGAAGTAAATTGTATTTTTATATACATTCTAGAGTTTATTTTGTATCTTTTCATACTGAAAAAGTTACTATTCTATTTTGATTAACGCAAGGACACTTCATCCAATTCTAAGTGTCAGCGATCGCTGGTCAGTATATAACCTAACTAAATGAGTTAGGGTCTAATTCCACAAGGAGTGGTACGCATTTACAATTCAATAGGAAAGTACGAATGTGATCAAGTCAGTCATAGGAATAGACATTTAAGAAATAAAAACATAATTCAAATTAGGGGGTGACACTAATATCAAATAAGGGGGTTTTGGTTTTTAATTATCAACTATAACAGCAACATATAGTACGGAATAACAATAACGAGATGGGTTCTTGGGATGTGATTCGATTATAGGCTAATGTAGACAAATGTGTAATCGTAACTGTTAGGAAATAGCTGAATATTAGTGAATAAGCTAGAATATAGAAGAGGTTAACTTTCCCTCGCACAATTTACCTCAAATCAAGTTGATTTCTCTCGAACATCAACAATAATGCAAAATAAGAACAGCCTACACCTTAGTCCATTCACTCTCTCTCGCTAAATGTATGGAAAAGGGTTTAGGATTCACTCTCTCAAGCTGAACCCATGACAACCCAATACCCACAGACCATCAATCAATAATCTTGGTTTTAAAACCTCTCTCTAGAACAAGCCAAAAAATACAAAGGTAGAACTGCATTTGCAACTACAATTCTTTAAATTAAACCACAATTACTAATTGGAATCACTTCTAAACAACATTTAAACTAACAATTAGCAATACTCATAAACTAAATTAGCCCATAATCACATAGTCACAACCCAAGAATTGGGGTTTTAGATATACATCATAAAAAGATAAAAATTGTGACCAAATTGAGTTTCCATCAACTAGGTAAGATTGATTTCTTCTTTACAAAGGTCCAAAGTGAAGAATCTCAAAGACCCACTTCCAATTTCTCAAAAGTGAAAAACTTCAATTCTTCAAAGCTTAGGAAAACTTGCCTCAATACTCAGAGTTCAAAACTGTTCAAAGTATGATACTTACTAACTGATAAAAACCTCTCCAAACTAAATGTTAAAAAACATATTTATAGTCGCCAAAAATATGCTGCAAAGGGCCATTCGGTGTAGTAAGTCGGGTTCACCGACCAACTCGACGATCTATTATTTGGTCAATTCCATCGCCTTTTTGCCTTGGCCTTCAACATCCACCAGGTCTGTAACTTTGGGTGATTTAACACTGCATCGCGAAACCACTTGGCGATCTGCCGATTGCTCCTTTCTCTCGCCAACTTGATTTTCTCCTGCAGGGAATGGCACACTGGAACTTTAGGCGGTCACGAAGCCATTTGACGACTCTCCAAGTAGACTCTGCGATCACTAGGTGAACTTTTCTTCATTCTTTCATCTCACTTTGTTCCCTTTTGCAAATTAGTGTTCTTGCTTTGTTCCTCAATCCAAATACCTGGAAATTAAAGGTTTTACATCAGTTATTGGCACAAAATAAGCATTTGAGGACACTAAATGATTATGAATAAAGCCCTAAATGAGTCCAAATCTCGGGCTTATCAACATCCCCAACTTAAACTATTGCTTGTCCTTAAGTAAACCTCAAGTTCAGCAGTTCAAAAAGGATGTCTCAAACAGTGCTACAAAATACTCAATCATGAATGCACACAACAAGACTCAACTTATTCATGCAAGGATCAATTGTGCACTTAAAGATTGAAGTTGTGACCCACCATTACGAAAGACTCTCAAGTTCACAATACTTGCTTCAAATGCAAGTTCAAGCTCAACAAAGGTACTCAAATTCCCTCACACAAAGATGATTCCACATTCACACACAATAGTGCAACACTTTATAGTTCGGGAATCACATACTACTCTCACACTCACAAAGATGAACACATGTATGACTTCACCCATAGGTTTTCCCTTATTTTCCAATCAACACTTGTTTTAGCTCACTCAAAATCAAAACGTTCTGTTTTTCAAGGCTTGTAATCAGGCTGAGTGTAAAGGTATGGTCATTCAGTCTCAATGGCTGCTATCCTCATGAATTGTGATATGAAGATCACTTCCTTTCCTTTTCTTCATAATTCTCATTCATGCTAAAAATTCACTCCATTATTCAATTATTATGGACTACTGGGCACCCCATTTTCTTTTGTACTTTCACAACTTTATTTAAAAACTTTTTCGTTCTTTTTCTTTTTGCAATTTTTATTTTATTTTTCTTTCTCTTCTTTTTTTCCTGTATGGAAGGGTTCCATCTTTTCAAAACCATGGGTCAATGGGGACTTCTTTGCACTTCTTCATTTACCTTCTCTTTTCACCACACCCCCATCTTAGGATTTAGACCTAAGTTGGCTATTCAAACAAACCATAAATCATGAGGATTATGGATGAATGGATAAAGAAAGGTCACAATTACATCATGTTTCTTCCAAGAAAAGGGGTAAGGGTCAATGGGTGTTCAAGAAAAGTTCACACACTCATAAGGTAGGCCACAAAAGAGGTATAATGTCAAATTGTTTCACTCTTCAAAATTGTTGCCTAAGATCATTTCAAGAGCTTGCATCACTTAGTCAACCGGACCAACAGGAAAAATTCTAGGTGTCATCACACATGGTTCATGGTAAGCTTATCACACAAGGCATTGACACCAATATCAAACAAGACTCCACACTTTCGCTAGTGTGCAATGTCCATCACAAGAGACTCAATTCGATAATCATCTAGTCACAACGAGATGAAAAAAGTCTACATATTACCTAATTGAGTTGGCAAACATGGCTCTGATTGAGTTGACAAACATGGCTATATATTAGAGGAATCTCTGCATGCTTTCTTATTTTCATGGCTCTTTAAACCACAAGTATTTTTATTAGATCCAAAAGAACTTTCCCCTCTCTCTCTCTCTCTCTCGCTATATATATATAGTCTATATCTATATGTCTCTGTGGTATGAATTCATCGAATCTCATTCTTGAAAAAGTCATATATATTATATTGTTGCATGTACGTTGCACGTAAATATCAAATCACGTAATACACTATTTTAAAAATAATTTTAATATTATTAAACCAAAAATTTAACTAAATGAATACAAATGGAATAAAAAGTATAAGTTCCTATTAATAATGGATGTAAGCTTTTTTATGATTACTTTATCTGTATATTGAAATTTGTGAAATCAATATTTAAAAATATCTATATCTATTTATAATATAAATCTAGATATATCTCTTTTTTTTTTACTTTTTTTCTTATTTTTAAACGTAATTTTGAAACGTGAAAAAAATTTCCCTTAAACTCTCTTAAATATACCTCTTAAATATACATTATCGTCTCTACCCTATAATTCATTGCTCGATTATTGTTGTATTGTTTGAGTTCCTTGATTTTAATATATTATAAATATAAATATAAAATATGAGTAGAAGATGTATTAAATTGGGGGTTTTTAGTTGGGGTATTACCCAAATTTAATATTCAAATAAGGGAGTGCTTAAATCCTACTGAACTTTGAACTGACTCAGCAACTACAACTGACATTTGAGATTTTTTAATAAGAAGTAAACAGAAAACTTATAAAATTCATACTTTAAATATGAGAGAACCCCTTAATTTATAGCCAACAAAGGGTAGTACAAACATGTGTTTATTGTGCCTTATAAAAAAATGTCACAACTCATTGAAAAAGATCTGCTCAATTGAGTGTTTAAGTTGAGGGTATTATAGTAATTTAACATTTAGGTTAGAGACTTCATGATTATAAGGTCGTAGTAGTTATAGAACACATGTGTTGTACGTGTATCTTATGCTAATCAGTATTAACGTTTTAGAATGATATAAATAATATTGAAGTACGTATGTGATGAAAAACTATGATGGAAACACAAGTCCGAATTGATGAATGATTAGCCTATTCAATTGATATTAATTGTCATTGCAAAGAATTAACGTCTAAAAATTATTTTCAAATTATGAGCGTGAAAGTATTATTTATTTTCTGAAAGTGAAATCTGAATTTAGGGAGAAAAAAGTTCGGAATACCAAGTTTCTCACGATCCAAAGTATACCCTAGGCATAACATGGCATATAGAACCTCGAGAGGCCCTACGCAAGCCACTTAGTATACAAAATACAAAATAATTGAATTTAACAGAATTTAAAGACAGTTTTATATCATAAAGAGTTTGACAAAGAGGAAGTCTAACATAAGTCTCAAAGTCATCAAATGCCTCATAAGGAAAGTGATTGGGACGTAACCCATACATCACATAAAAGTCTAAAATAAAAATAACACAAAGCAACAAAAGAATCTCGATCCTTGGAATATGAGGAATCACCAATATTTATAAGCTAAAAAGGATCAACTAGCCACAAGTGTGCATAATGGGAGTGTCGGACCCTACATTAGTGAAACAATATAGGCACAAGTATGCATTTGTATATGGAATGTACTAAGTATGATAGCAATGCATAAGAGTTATAAATTCATGCTAAAAAGGACTTTAAATGACATGCAATGACCAAGCTAAATCATAAAATAGGATGTTATAAAACCTAAGTCATAATTATGGTCAATGCAAGCTAAACATCTTTAGAACACATTTGAGATACTTCTAGAAGGTAACCTTAGTTCGTTATTGTGGGAAGTTTGACATTAAGTGACATAGACCATGTGAGCTATAACATTGAATCCGGTGTCTATCCCACACCGAAAAGAAATATCCTTACTTTCCAAGGTAAGAATCATAAACTTTAACCAAAGTGGATCCACTAGCTAATGTCTATTGAAGACAAACCTCTGGTGGCACATAGTTATGGGACATGGGTACTCACCGCTAGTCCACTCGGTGCTAAGCATAAATCCCAGGGAATAGTCATTAATCATATTCATCCTTATTATTCATGGAAAGATACAAATAAGTAGTCAGCCCAAGAAAAATTCATAGTAGAATAGCACCTAAATGTTGATGCAAATTTAGTTGAGAAAACCTTTCAACCCTATGAATTATTCATGTGACAATAACCTTTCACAACAACAACAACATCGATGCTTTACTCCAAGCAACCTCAAATCATTCATATCAATTCCATAGAAAGGACATGCATATCTTTATAAATTCATATTTCATAAACTTAATCATGAGCTCATAGTCTAAAATTCATGGTGCATCCCTGGGTTCATAGGAATTTAACTTAAAAACATGTAATTACCTTAATTCATGCATAAGTAGATAGAAACCAATAAATTTGATCAAGATTGATAAAAACCCATGAACATTGAATAAAACCCTAACTTTAATCGGCAAATCTAGCTTTGTAAATTGGAGAATTTAAGGACCCTATGGAGGAAATGACTCCATATCTGACTACTAACATAACTTGATGTTAAAAGCCAAAGAAAGATGGTGAATTGGAGAGTTGAATGAAACCCTAGCTCTTCTTATTCTTCCTTAGATTTGAGAGAATTTGGGAGGATGAATTTGATCATGTTTTGGCAATTTAGGAGAATGAGTTTAAATGGGTAAATTGGGGGATTAAACGCTTTTAATAGGGCTTAGGGTAGAAGGTAAAATGACATAGTGTTGGGTTAAAATAATTAGGAAAAGACCCAAAATCCACTTTAAAAATAACTATCGTGCCTCATCTACTGTTGGACCTACGGTAAGTAGGTCCTTCTACTGACCATACTGGTCAATCGTACATAGGTTACTGGGACTTCAAATGTTACTCAATGTTGACGGAATCCTATGTATGGCTGGTAGGTCTTCCTACGGACCGTACATACCAATCGTAGCACCCAACTTTGACCCTCAAAATGTCTCTAAGTCTATAACTCACCTACGAGATCAATCTACGACTTGTACAAAGGTTGATGGACCATCCTGGTGGACCGTAAAAGGGTATTAAAACCTAATTTTTGAAAAGTTATTTTCTCACGACCTACGGTTTCCATGTACGGCCCGTAGATGTGACTCGTAGACTCAAACACCAGCCCAAAACTACATTTTCCTTCTTTTCCAAATCTGAGCTGTTACACGAGGTCCCTTGGGGTTTTTTAGAAAAATATATAAAATATAAATTTAATTTTCAAAATAGATTACAAAAATATATTTTAAAAAATTGATGGAGTCCCTCACATAAGAAGAACCCATACGAAAATGCATGGTGATATTGTTGGGGGGGTCTCCTGCTTGCCCTTGAAGTTTGCAGTTAGAGAAACATGATTTTTACCCTCTCCGAGTTTTAACATATTTCTAGCTTTAAATATCTATTTTCAAATCTAATATTTCTTTCATTTTTAGTAGATTCTACTTTAGAAGATTGAAAATCACACATAGTTGTATTTTAAGATAATACTTTTATTATTTATTTTGCGAGGAAAATGAAAATTACAAAATGTATGTTATTTGAGTTTTCTTATATTTACCATTTTGGTAGTATTTTATTTCAGGTAATTTTTAAAAGAAATATCAAAAGATCAACCCAATGACATCTTGCCACCTTATAAATTTTTTCTTAATATTTAATAAAGGAATATTCTAAGGCAAACAGGCTTTCTGCAATTGCTGCCGAAATGGGGCAACTCCAAAATGAAATTCTACAGCACCATAGAGTGCTAAACTCTTTTTTGAGAAGTGTTAGAACAATGGATCCTGCAAGGAAAGAAGCGCGCATTCGCGCTACCAGAGAGCGCATAGAGGGTTTGGAGGAGAGGCAGCAAGCGCTGCCGGTTTTCAAATAAGTAAATCGGATCATTCAATGTTTATAAGGAGGTCGACATCAGGTATTGTCCTTCTTCTGCGTGGATGACATTGCTTTCTCTAGTAATGACTTAGCTTCGATAAATGCGCTTAAGAGAAGATTAAGAACCCAGTTTACCGCATATAAATATAATAGGGGAAAGCCATTTTATTCCCTAGAAGTTTGTCCGGTTGGGAAAGCCAGAACTCTTGTAAACCAGCTTGATAAAGGGTAGTGGTTGAGTTAGGAACCTTTACTTGAAGCCTTACTTTTCCCCCTTTCTCTTTCTTGTCTAGCGCAGAAAAAAAAGATGGTTTCGCTGATGGCGCAATCAGACCACAAGT
>JAJONQ010000091.1:0-10373 GCA_036250385.1 Solanum microdontum | reverse complement strand
CCTGAGATCTCTTAGACCCTTTTTCTAATAAATAAAATAGAGGATATTTTTATAAACATTTATCCTTCATGAATTTTTTCGTTTCAATTTTTTTTTAGTTTGCAGCCATATCCAAAAAAACAATGCAAGGAGAAATACTATTGAGGAAAAGCTACAAAATTTCACAATCAAGAGTTAATCAATGAATACTTAAGTGATATTTGTACTCTAAATATCAAGTTGAATGTCACGATCCAATCCGTGGGACTGATACCCAACCAATCCCACTGTAGGCAAATCAACACTTAACATTCTAAACTCAATCAGTCATCTAGCAATTCTAGCTAAATATATGGGAACACAACTAGATTCACCATTTTGTTCAATTTTTTCGACATTTTTTGATTCTCAATCCGCATAACCTATGCAAGGGTATTATGATCTTAAACAACTATAATAACGAGGTATCTCGTTAAATTGAATATGAACATCGAGAGAAAACATTCAAATTTAAAGTGGCTAAAATTATTCTTAAATTAATTCACTCTATAAATATCACTAAATATTTATTAGTATACAATAGTTTTCAACCATTTAAAGAACAAGAGGCTAAATAATAATTGCCAAAATAGATTTATTAGGGTAAATATGAGTACGAAAAAAGAATCTATTTTATTACCAAATGAAAAAAGGTAAATATCATAAGTTTTGATATATGTTATTACCATAGACCAAATAAGTAATAAAGAATTTATGCGTAGACGCCTTGTGTTTTATTTATTTTATTTTGTTCTTTTGACAAAAAGAATTGAGCATGAGAAACAGTTTAGTGGAGCATTTTCCGACTAAATTGTATCTTCATGTTCAATCATTTTTTATATATTATTCAACATTATATAAATAGTCTATATTTTTATTTCTCAAACGATGTGGGACTCCAACAGTAATGTTTTATGATCTCTTAAAGTGATACTGTAGTCATCATAAATTGATTACTATATCCAGAAAATTCTCGAATACGCTGTTCTACTTAGTCGGTGTTTGGTTCTTTCCAGATCTACAAAAAAAATTCTAGAGCATGATTGGAAAAATTTCAATTAAGGTTGTTTTCTTAAAAAGTCATTCAACTTTCTTTTGATAATCGCAAAGTCACTCAATTATGAATATTTTACCTACAAAATCGTCCAACCTATTTAATTATTTTTTTCATGGGAAACTTATAGAAATCCACTAGTTTAGGAGATAATTACTTAGATGCACTCTAGTTTGCAATATTACGAATCTTACCAGATTTTGGTGCATCCAAATATGTCCAAATACATGTATCTCAAGATACATGGGGTCAAAATTAAGTTTAATTTATTTTAGATATATATTGTATCCAAGTGGATTCGCATTCAAGTATCTGGGATACGTAGACAAATCTCTCTTGCCTCCCTCGCCTACCTCCCATGCATCTTGCCCGCCACTCTCCTATGCATACATAATATATACATGCATCTAGTGTGATTTGCACGTATATGAGATACATGATTATCTAGCTCGTTTTTCTTCTTAGTGTATCTAGTAGCAGAATTAAATACATCTATTTAGGTGTATCTTTCTCAGTATGGAAAAGGGTAATATTTCCCCTTATACTCTTAGAAAATGGTCATATTTACCCTTCGTCATACTTTTTTGATATATTTGCCCTTACCCTCCAACTTTGGACACATATTTGCCCTTGTATAGTTAACTTATCATGTCACCATTTTTATTAGTCTACGTGGTGCCTACATGACTCCTATATGGCTCCATGTGTATATATTTTTTTATTATAGTTCAAAAATTATTTTCTATTTAATATTATATCCAACTCATTTAGTAAAATTCGACTCAACTAATGTGAAGACCCATTAATCTTAGGAAAAACTTACATAAATATACTATATTAAAAAAAATATTTACAATCTCTTATTTCAATACCAATTAGCCCTAATTTATATACTCATCATCTTGGATCATATTATACAATCTCTTGAAATGATGTTGCAATCTTCGCAAATTGATTACTATGTTTAGGATAATCTCGAATACTTTGGCCTCCTCGGTCGGTGTTGGCTTCTTTTCAAATAAATATACAAGAAGTTCTATAGCATGATATGAAAATTTTCAAACATAATTAAATAATTGTCAATTTTCATACACAAAATCGGTTATCTTTCAGATAGTCACTCAACTAAGGGTTCTTTCCTCAGAAAGTCACTCAATTTTCTCCAATAATCTCAAAGTCACTTAACTATGAATGTTTTACCTACAAATTCACTCAACCTATTTAATTTATTTTTTCATTAGAATTTGCAGACATGCAATTTTATTTAAAACATAAATTGTAAGAAATAAAGAGATAGTCCCTCAAACTATTTTATTATTGACCCGTCCCCATTTGATCTTTTTTTCTCACCAAAAATTTGGACCATTTCTTGATTTGTGCATGTCATCCTTGCGCAAGGGCCATGCTAATCTTCTCTGTATCGTTCCAATTTTATTGAATTGCCCCGAAGGGACGTCCCCACTTGATCCACCCTACTCGAAATATAGCGTTGATCCTTTTCAATACTAATTGTTAGCAATAGCACATAACAGTTTAAAATATTTCTCTAATCACTTCTTTTATATTTCTCTAACACTAAAAGAAGCAATATATCTAAGAAATATGTAAGAGGCGACTTGAGAGATATTATTTTAGCAGTTAAATTTATTGACGCAATTACTTTTCAAAAATCTCTAGGCAAATGAATTAGATTGTTTGATAGATTTTCTGCTTAAGGAAAAACAATCCAAAGAGATAGCTTGTCATGTGACGAGCAAGACAAGAGAGTGTTAGGGTTCCCTGATTTTCTTTCCTTATTTGAAATTTATTTTTTTCCTTAAAAAAAAGTCAAAGTATTACCATAAATGCTTAAACTTTTTCTGAAAGGAAAATATAATTTTCTTCCATATTTGGTTTATTCTTTCTTTAGAGGAAAAGTTTGGAGATCTATAAATTGAAGATCCCTATTCTCATAGCATAACACAATAGAATCCACAATGTAGTCGTTTAGTGAGTTTTGTTTATGGGGAGATTTAATCTCTCAACAATTTTAATATTTTTTCTTTATATTTGTTTTCATATAATAATATTAGTTTTTAGTATAAGTTGTTGTCATCTAATTTATCAATCATATTATTTGCAATTGTAAGCTTCCGCATGACACCCAATTCACCTTCATAACCTAACAGAGAGAGCTAGAGAGCAATATAATGAATCATTACGCTAAGAGATTTATGTCATATGATTATTGCTCGTTTACCAATTATGATATATTCCTCTATAATAAGGTTCAATGAACTTCTCATGAAATCGCGAACAACAAACCACTCAGATTGTCGCAATCCAAACACCTAATCGATAGGAGCGATGTGGGGTGTGTATAAAGGGTATGGACTACCTATTTTGAGTAGATTGTTGTAGATATAAAAATTTAGTGTTGTCTTATTCTTTATGTGGTTACATTACTAATCATGATATAACTTAAACAAAAAAAGTCAGGACTATTCCTCGACAAAACTATGAAAATGAAAAATATAGGAAAAACTACAAAATTAGATACTTCACTACCATATTCACAAATATTATCTATACTTTCAAATTATTACGTATTTTAATACTAATTAAGAGTTTCCTACCATATATTGAGGAATATACACTTAGATACATGTATTTTTGCTACCAGATACACTAAAATAGGGAGAATGGTGAACGAGATTGGGGAGAGATAGGAGCGAGATTCGTATGTATCTCGGATACATGCCAATCACACTAGATACATATATTTCTATGTATCTGGTGTAATTCACATGTATCTGAGATACCATATACATACGAGAGTGGCGAGTGAGATGAGAGAGAGAGGTACGAGATTTGTTATGTATACCATAAACATGCGAATCTGCTTGGATATAATATATCTAGAAGAAATTTGACTCAATGTATCCTAAGATACATGCATCAGGATGTACAAAAATATAGTAAGATACGTAGTAGTGCAAACTAGAGTATATTCAAGTAATTAACTCCTAAACTAGTAGGATTCATCCAAGGGTATTATGATCTTAAACAACTACAATAACGAGGTATCTTGTTACATTGAATATGAACATCGAGAGAAAATTAACATTCAAATTTCAAGTAGCTGAAATTATTCTTAAATTAAGAGAAAAGACATAAAGTCACCAGTGAAGTTGTCCCGTATTTTCAAAAAGACACCTTAACTTTGCAACCGTCCAACTACCCCACTAAACAATTTTGAACATTTATTATTATATCATTTTTCGATCAGCCCTAGATTTTAAGAAGCAAGTGTGTTCACACACTAATCATTACATGACACGTGTTAATTTAATTTAAAATGTATTTTTTTTCATTTTAAGTTTTTTCTTTATCTTTTTTTTTTCTTTATCTCTCTCTCTCTCTCTCTTTGACTTATTTTAATGTAACGACCGGGTTTCGTCATTATAGAAAAGCCAACGGGGAAAACTTTTGGGCAAAAAAACTTTTTCGTAGTAACTTGGAATTTCCCAACCTAGTCCAGATTGGATGAAATCGGAGTCATTGAGGTATAGGGAAATCTGGTAGCAATTTGGTGACCTAATTATGATTTTTATTACATGAGTAGTTAGATAAGTCATTAAGAAATCCATACGACTTTACAGAATTGAATTTGGGTGAGTAGAACTCCTGAAATTGATCTTAGTATGAACGGGTAGTTTCTGAGTGACGTGGGTTGAAGGCGTGTTATGAAATAGGGGTTTTAGAATTCTTTAAATTGCTCACTGTTTCATGCAAGCTGCTTTGGCGGTGGTTTCTGCCGCTAGGGCGGGGCTGCTGTAGTAGGGTGATGATCGTTGTGGCGGGCCAAATGCGACTTAAAGTCGTAAATAAACCCTAAAAACATTTTATTCTGTAATTTTTGAATTTGAGAGCTAATGAACGAACCCAGAGCTGTTCTTGACATTTTTCGCCATTCTTGAGGTTAAAGGTAAGATTTTCACTCCCCGAATCCATTTTTCGATCCGTAGAACGTAATCTAATGGGTAATTATCAATGAGGGAGGGTTTTGATCTAGAAACCATGGAGGAAAATGCCCTAATTTGGATACTTGAGATCATGAGTATGATCTAGGGTTGTAAGATTTGTTAGTAATCCGGGTAATTAGTGATTGTTTATTGATTTCCCTATTATATTGATTGTTTGTAGACCAAGAACAAGCGGAACGAATCCGGAAAGGGAAGGATCAAGTTTCTTAGGGTTTCAATCTTGTTTCGAGGTAGGTGATTGTTGTGATTCTATGATTGTGTGACGTATGTTTGTTCTTGCTTTATTATGATACATGTATGTATGCAAATGTTGCATTATTGATCACACTTGTTGTAAATAAATATAAATGAATGATGAATGCCATGAGTCATGACTTGATTGTATGATTATGAGAATGTACTTGTGATTGTGATTGTGGCTTGTTGAATGGATCGGGTGTTGTATTTCGACACACTAACTTGGATCGGTTGCCATGTTTCAGCATAATTATGGGATCGGTTGCCACGTTCCGGCATAAACATTGGATCGGGTACCACGTTCCGACATACTAACTGTTTGGTTTTGGATTCCATGAGAGGACCAATGACTTGTCATAATTGTGTATCTTGAGAAATGTGCAGTTGTTCGTAAATATTGATAATATTGTATATGTTCGATATATGCATGTGATTATATTATTGTATTGACTTATATATGTTGCACTTAATGGGATAGTCACGTGATCCTATCAGTATACTGTGGTTGTGTACTAATACTGCACTTGCTCTTTCTTTGTTGAGTACAAGGCATCTTCAAACGGCTATTGACATACCTCGTTTAGAAGATCAGTGATCGTCGTTCGAATTCAAGGGTGAGCCAGTTCTTCTAGGCTGCCATGAGTTCTCTTTTCGTCTTTGTCCACATTTCGGACTTAGACTTTCTAGTTAGTTGATTAGTTCATTAGTATGGGGTTGTATCCCTTCTTGTTTAGACTTGTTGACTTTAGATGTTTTGGTACATTGACTTTCAGGTTCTAGGTGTATTTTCCGCATTGTTAGTTGTTAGATCTTTTGGAAGTTTATTGGAACTTTAGTTTTTAACTATTATTCCTGTTTTCGTATCCTTAAATGCTTTAGTTTTTTGTTTAGTTGCTTTGGTTGGGTTGTAGTAGTGGTTCTCCCATCGAAGGGTTAGTGTGGGTGCTAATCACGACGATCTGGATCGTGACAAAGTTGGTATCAGAGCTTAGGTTCATTGATCTAGATGTATCAAAATGAGTCTAGTAGAGTCTTGCGGAACGGTAAGGGGACGCCTTTACTTTTCTTTGAGAGGCTATAAGACTTTAGGAAATCTCTTTGTTTTTTCTTGTATCTTTTCATGCTATGACTTGATTCCAATTGGTATCCGACGATTCAAATTGGTATTTAATCTCTTTTACTCTTTTATCCGCAGATGGTTAGTACTAGATTCAACGGCGTCAGGCCCGTAGCTCTCATTAATGCTCCAGCTGAGGAATCTGCAGCGAGAGGTCGTGGTCGGTGCAAGGGTAGATGAAGAGCTAGTGGTAGAGGCCGAGGTAGAGTGGTGCCTACTAGAGATGGGGTACCGATCGAACATGCTCCCTAAAATGAGGCCCATTCCGTGCATCATGAAGAGAAATAGGAGAATGTTTAGGTTGAGAATGTTGAGGAGGTTGAACAAAAGGAAAAGGTGCAAGCTGAGACTACTAGTGTTCCTCCTATAGACCTAGTGTTAGCTCAACAGATCATGTCATTCCTGAAAGGGTTGGTTGGTCCTGGAGTACTTGCTTCCTTCTGCTCAAGCAACTAAAGCTCCCGCCAATCCTCCTATTGCTATTATTGCCCCAAGGTGGGAGGGAATGTATGTAATGATACTTTCTTCCATCCTTTGTTGGGTTCTGTTATGACTGGTAATGAGCATGAAATGTTGACTAAGTTTTTGAAGCTAAAGCCTCTTTTATTTCTTGGTTCTGAGAGTGAGGATGTTTATGAGTTTATCTTAGATTGCTATGAGAGACTTCATAAGTTGGGAATTGTCCATTAGCATGGGGTTGAGTTTGTGACTTTTCAACTTCAAGGTGAGGCCAAGCAGTGGTGGAAAGCTTATATGGAATACAAATTTTCAGTTTTACCTCCACTCACTTGGACCCAGTTTCATGCTCTGTTTTTAGAGAAATATCTGCCTAGGACTTTGAGGGATCGTAAGAAAGATGAGTTAATGGCTTTGGAGAAGGGTGGTATGTCTGTGGTTGCTTTTGAGGCCAAGTTCCATGCTTTGTCTAGATATGCTACTCAATTGGTGACTACTGAGGAGGAGAGGATCTGTTTATTTATTAGGGGATTGAACTCTGAGTTGCATGTATTAACTGTTCATATGACCTCTGCAGGGAGAAACTTTAATGAGGTAACAGACTTTGTGAAGAAAGTGGAGGGGGTGAGGCAAGACGGTCATGCTAAGGCATTGGCAAAAAGGGCCAAGAACTCGAGTAACTTTCAAGATTCTTACTCCAGGGGGTCAGGAAGGCCTATGCTTGTAGTCAAGCCAATTCAGTCCGCTATGCCCGCCTCTACAAGTAACTACTCAGGAATTCCATCTCATAATTTGATTCATAATAACCAAGGAGTCGCGCTTTTGACGAGCAGCAAACCATCTTTTGATCGTACTTGCTACAATTGTGGAGAACCTGGGCATATAAGGAGAGATTGTCCCCACCACGTGTGTTAGATTCCGCGCAGCAGCAGACTAGAGTAGTGGTACCCGCGAGAAATGGTAATAATGGTAGAGGACGTCCACAAGGTGGGCGAGGAGGTAATCAACGAGGTCGTGGAGTTAGAGGAAACGGTAACACAGGCAGGGATAACGTGCAACCAGGTATGGAAGTAGCTCGTCAAGATGATAGGGTAAGTGTTACGCCTTTTCGAGCAAGAATGAGGTATAGGCGTTTGACGCAGTGATCACATATACTATTCTTATCTGTGACCGGATGGCTAATGTGTTATTTGATCCGAGTTTTACTTATTCATATATATCCGTACGATTTGCCTCAGAATTTTCTATGATTTGTGATATACTTGATGCCCCCATCTATGTTTCTACCCTAGTTGGAAAGTTTGTCATAGTCACCCATGTCTATCGTGCTTGTCCTATTTTGTTTAAGGGTTTTCAGACTTGGGATGATTTTGTGATTTTGGATATGACTGGCTTTGATATAATCTTAGGCATGACTTGGTTGTCCCCCTATTATGTTGTGCTTAATTGTAATACTAAGTCTGTAACTATAGAAATTCTGGGAAGGGAAAAGTTATAGTCGGAAGGGGTGTACAAGCCTAAGCAAGCTAAGATCATATCCTCCATTCGGGCTAGTAAACTGGTTAAACAGGGTTGTTTAGCTTATTTGGCTCATATTAGGGATGTTGAGGTTGAGACTCCATCTATTGAGTCTATTCCTGTGGTCTCAAAATTTAGAAAAACATTTCCTAATGACTTGCCTAGTATGCCTCTGGATAGAGATATAGACTTCTACATTGATTTTGAACTTGGTACGCGTCCCATTTTTATCCCTCCATATCGCATTGCTCTGGCAGAGTTAAGAGAACTTAAAGTTCAAATCCAAGAGCTTCTTGATAAGGGATTTATTCCTCCTAGTGCTTCCCCATGGGGTTCTTCAGTTTTGTTTGTTAAGAAAAAAAATGGTAGTATGAGAATGTGTATAGATTACCGACAATTGAATATGGTCACTATTCGAAACAAGTATCCTTTGCCTTGAATAGATGATCGTTTTGACCAATTGCAAGGCGTATCAATTTTCTCCAAGATTGATCTAAGGTCTGACTACCATCAATTGAAAATTAGTCCTGCGGATGTGCCCAAGACGGCGTTTAGAACCCGTTATGGGCACTACGAGTTTCTAGTTATGTCCTTTGGCTTGACTAATGCGCCCGCAACTTTTATGAGTTTATTAAATGGGGTGTTCAAGCCATTTCTTGATTCATTCGCCATAGTCTTTATTGATGACATTTTGGTCTATTCGAAAAGTGAGGAAGATCATGTCGACCATCTTCGTACTGTGTTGGGTGTTCTTAGGAAATAAGGTTGTATGCTAAATTATCTGAGTGTGAATTTTTGTTGACTTCGGTTGCATTTTTGGGACATGTAGTCTCAAAAGAAGGGGTAATGGTAGATCTTCAAAAGATTGAGGCGGTTAAGAATTGGGTTCGACCTAGCTCCGTAACGGAAGTTAGGAGTTTTGTGGAGCTCGCTAGCTATTATCGTCGATTTGTGAAGAACTTTGCTTCTATTGCCACTCACTTGACCAATTTGACCAAAAAAGAGATACCATTTGAATGTACTTAAAAATGTGAGGATAGCTTTCAAAAGTCAAGACTCTTTTGACCACATCATCTATCCTAGTACTACTGGTTGGATGTAAAGATTTTATTGTTTATTGTGATGCTTCTCATTCTGTTTTGGGTGCTGTGTTGATGTAGGATAAGAATGTCATAGCTTATGTATCGCGTCAATTGAAGGTGCATGAGAGGAATTATCCCACACATAATTTGGAGTTAGCAGCGGTAGTATTGGTTCTTAAGATGTAGCGACATTATCTGTATGGTGTTAATTGTGAGGTATTTACTGATCATCGTAGTTTGCAACATGTGTTTACTCAAATGGATCTGAATTTGAGATAACAAAGGTGGATGAAGTTACTTAAAGATTATGATGTCAACATTCAATACCATCCGGGTAAGGCTAATGTAGTGGCGGACGCCTTGAGTCGAAAAGGGGTGAGTGTGGGTTGTTTATCTTGTCTGAGTGTAACTAAGCGACCTTTGGCTAAAGAAATTCAGACCTTGTAGTCTAAATTCATGCAATTGGGCATCTCAGAAAAAGGTGGGGTGTTAGCTAGCATTGAAGTAAGAACCACGCTTATGGAAGAGATTAAGACCAAATAATTTGAGGATGAAAATTTGAATGAACTTAAGAAGAAGACCGCGATTGGTAAGGCACAAAAAACCACTCTTGATGTGGAAGGTGTGCTCAATTTTAAAGGAAGGATCTGTGTTCCTAGATTCGGGTTCTTGATACAGAATCTCATGGTTCGCGATATTCTATTCATTCGGGTGTGACCAAGATGTACCGAGATTTGAAGCGAATTTATCTGAGTGTGAATTTTTGTTAACTTCGGTTTCAGAATTGCATAGATTTGTTTTTTATTCGTCATTGACGAATTATTCATTAGAATCTCTTTGGTTAATAAAATCCAATAGGTTTATCG
>JAJONQ010000081.1:0-11145 GCA_036250385.1 Solanum microdontum | reverse complement strand
CAGAGCGAATTTATGGTTATGTGGGGCGGGTGGGATGCAGTGCAGGTTGAAGGGAGTTTTTTTTAAAACTAATGTGGGATGGGCAGTTTGTGGGTATATGTGATTTTATGTATGTTCAAACTTAATTTTAAATTTTTACATGTTATTAGAGTGATAAAACATTATTCATTTTTTAAACTAATGTCCTTTGTCTTACGTGGCACACTCCATGACTCCACGCAACTAAGGCGCGTGAGAGATATTTGGATGCCATGTAAGCCAAAAAGGTGTACAAATTTACAAAATAATGGGTTCAGGGGGTAATAGGACCTTAATTTAGTTAAAGTGTGTCTCTGAAATTTCGATCATAGTTTAGGGGGGTACTTGTACCTTTTCCCTTAAAATTACTAAAATATTCAAGATAGTAAATGAAAATGGTTCAATAAAAAATAATACAATTTCTTACATGTTTCCCAATTAATCTCTAGATTATTATTTTTAAGTCACTATCCTATTAAAGTAATACAACTTAATGAAAAAATGAATTTATTTTTATAAATTTTATTTTTAGTATCAAACTTAACTAGAAAAAAAATATTAAAAAAACTTAAGTGGGGCGGGTTGAAAATGAAAAATAATTGTTATGCGAGGCGGGGCGGATTAAAAATTTTGAGGGTTAAGCTCAACCCGCCCTGCACCACCCCATTGCCACCCCTAAATTGGGCTTTTTGGTCCATTTTTGAGTCTGCTGGAACTTATGAGTTTTGCCCATTTGCTATGTATCAGTTGTATACAGTCGTTCTATACATCTGTATATCGTTGTATCTGCTGTATATCACCATCTGAAACCTGTATATTGTATGTATACTAATTTATGCAATCCATTTTTCGGATATCGGGGCCTGTACACTTGCTTCCAAGACTTGTATTTCAGCTTCCCTTTCACTTGAACATCGATGAGGTTGACTCAAAGAATTCAACTCGAAGAAATGTAGGATGGAGTTCAAAGTGGACTCGAATTGATGTCACATGTAGCAATGAAAAGAGATAAAAATTAATATGTGATCTACTACATATATAATGCACATAAAACATAAAACATATAACACAAAAGAGTAGGGGTAGCTTCAACAATTAATTATTAGTTGGACAATGAACAGAAGAGGATCACATTCTAAAATCAAATTGAGATAAAAATCCATCTCTATGGCTGTTTAATATCAAATGCAACATTAGTCAATGCATATTCAAAAAAAAAAAAAAAAAAACACTTGAAGTGGTTAAACATTTTATTTTAAAGGAACCAAACTTTTTGAGAGCAAAGATAAACCAGTAAAGCCAAAAGATAACTATATTTCAGAAAGCCTAAACAAGACATAAAATCAATTTGACACACATTTGCTAGGCTATGAACCTCTAAATTAATCAAGCTTGTTATTCATAACATATGCTCATACAAAATCTTATAATTTATAAAACAAACTAAAGCAAGAATGTTTTCAACAGTAAGGTCCAATTAACTGGAACGAGTTGAGACATACAATAGCACGACTGCTCCAGTAAGCTATGTCAGAATAGATGAGCCAACAGAGAGCAAAATCAATCTTAAACTACCACATAACATAGAGGGACATATCGAGGAGGACGATAACAATGATGCAATCAAGAAGTATTTAAGCTGACTTTCAAGCCCTAAAGAACATTAGCATGCCGATGCTTATCAGTAACAAAACAGTGAAGACTCGCTGAAATCAAACACGAATAAAACATTCAATTCATAGATCGGAGAGCACATTTTGGGAGTCAATAACATGTAACAACTTATTTCATGGAGGAACTTTGAACTTCACAAAAATCTTTGTAAATTCTTACTAATGCTCTCAGATAAGAATGCATTTAGAGAGATAAATATCCAGACAATCCCAAAACTCAAGCAAGTGATCTATGAACTGCAGAATTGACAGGGCGTTCAACTAATAGAGTAAAATCTTAATAGTCGAAACAGGGAAGCACAACCTTCTAATCAGAAAATATCACAGCAAGAGAGCAAATTTCATGATCAGAAATAAATTAAGACGTAAAACACAACGAGATTAGGTTGTATTACCATCTCCAAAACACACTAAACAACATGGTCTTAACTGTCTCGATACCCATATGGAAATAAATACCCTCTTAGTACCAACAATTATGGAAACTATGAACACTCAATAAATAGAAGAAGTGCTAGAGTTAATGATAGAAATAATAACAGAAAAAGCAATCTTAAAAGGAATAAAGGTGAAAACATTCGAGGGAGAAAAAAAAAACATCCTTATTTGTTAAAAAACTCAAAGATTATACGACATCCGTGGAACCCAATGACAAGAAACCAGGTACTACTGACGAACCCAACCTCAGGGAGATGGGGATCTCACGACTTTCGGAGATAAACTTACCAGGGATAGCACCACCAAATCTAAACATTTAAATGAATCAAATAATATGGAATTGTAGGGGTAGTACTAATGATGATTTTAGCTAGGAGGAATTTTAGAACCCCTATTGGACTGGCATAAACCTCCATTAGTTGCTCTCGTAGAAACCAAAATGCAAAGATTATCCGTCTCTTGTTGATGATTTCCCTTTTACAAGAATGATTCAAGTCCCGGCAGTGGGGAAATCGGGTGGTGTAGTTGTCCTTTGGGACGATAATCTGCTAGAGCTAGGGGACATTGCAACTACTAGCCAGGAAATCCACACCATGGTTAAAATTCGTTCTACAAATGAATTATATGGTTATTCAGCTGTATTTATGTTAGTAATCATAGGAACATTCATAAAATTCTTTGGCAAAATCTCAAATCAAAGATAATTATAATGGTAAATGGCTTATTGGAGGGGACGGACTTTAATGAACTTATGAGTAACTCTGACAAATCAGGGGAGAAATCTATTAGTACATCCCGTATGAACGATTTATAGGATGCAGTTAACTATTGTGAGTTGATCGATAAGGGTTTTAAGGGAAACCGATACACATGGTTCAATAAACATTTTAAAAATAGGTCAAAACTTATTAATATCCCTATTCCAAGACTATCGAAATAACCATCACAAAATATTCAAATTCAAATCAATGTGGGTCTCCCACCCAGACATAGTCAACATCATCAATGACAGTTGGGAAAACAAACTAAGCATCACTGATGCAATACCTAAATTTATTAAAAATGTTACAAGGTGGAATCTCGATGTTTTTGGAAACATTTTTTATAAAAAGAGGAGAGTTATCAGGCGCATACATGGCATTCAAAATTCTCTGAACTACACAACGAGCTCATTAATGAATATAATAATATCTTAAAACTGGAAAAAGATTTTTGGAAACTTAAATCCAGAATAAACTGGCTAAACAAGGGAGACTCGAACACAAAAAATTTCACACTACCACACTTAATAGAAGGCGAAGAAACATAATTATTGCCTTACAAGATGGATCTAGAAAATGGCTCTACGATCACAATAGCATCAAAGAGCTTATTTTCTCCCATTTTTCCAATCTATTTAAGATTACTAATACAAGGCCCCTTAACACTTCAGTTGAAATAGGTCTGAATACACTAGAAACTAAGGATATTCCCCAATTAGGATAAACTCCCACCGAAGGGGAAATCGTTAGTGCTATTAAGTCTTTTCAATCTTTTAAGGCACCAGGGCCGACGAATTACACCAATTCTTCTACCAAAAATATTGGAATATAGTTGGAAAGTCAGTTATCTCCTTATGTAAAAATGCTTTCAAAAATGAATGCATTCCTAAGGAAATTAATATGATCGACTCATATATGTCTAATACCCAAAAATAAAAATGTTTGTACCCTAAAGGATTACCGGCCAATTAGCCTTTGCAATACTACTTATAGGACCATAACAAAAATAGTTGCAAACCGCTTGAAACCATTAATGAACAAACTTATCGGGCCGTACCAAACAAGCTTTCTAAAAAATAGACAAGCCACCGACAACGCCATTATCATCCAGGTGTCGCATTTCAGATAAGTGAAAGGAAAACATGATTTTAAAAGTAGATCTAGAAAAAACTTTTGACAAAATTGAGTGGTCCTTTATATGAAGTACCATCCATTATTTCAACTTTCCCACCAACATAGTAAATCTAATAATGTATTGCATCACAGCTAGTAGTGTGGCAATACTAGTAAATGGAAACCGTATTGATTATATTGAACCTACTCGGGGAATAAGGCAAGGAGATCCTCCATCACCATATATCTTCATAATATATATGGAAATACTGTCTAGGAGAATTGAGTCAAAGGTGCACCAAAAACGCTGAAAACCATCAAAATCTCCAATTAAGGACCTAATATATCACACCTTTTCTTTGCGGATGATTTGACCTTAATGACCCGTGCAGAAGACAAGAACTGTCGTAATATCAAGAAAATTTTGTAGGAATTTAGTGCAGCCTCTGGACAAACAATAAATCATTCTAAGTCTAAAATATTTTGCTCTAAGAATTGCCCTAAAGAGACACAAATTCACATATCCAGTGCTATGCAAATTAAAAGTGGCCGTAACTTTGGCAAGTATCTAGGTTTTCCAATTTTTCATAAGAAACCAACTAAGAGCGACCATCAGTTTGTAATAGACAATTTGCAGTCTAAATTAGTTGGTTGGAAGACTAAGTTTTTAAATATCGCGGGACGAACACTCTTGCAAAGGCATGCATGAACAATATCCCCACACATGTGATGCAATATATAAATTTACCATGTAATGTCACCAAAAAAAATTGATCAGGAATTTTATTTGGGGAACAACTGATTCTTTAAAAAAAATACATCTTATCAAATGGGATATGCTTACTTAGGATAAGGCACAAGGGGGAATTGATGCACAAAATATAAAAACCTAAAACCTTGCTCTTCTGACAAAACTATCCTAGCGCTTATTCAATAAACCCCAATCACTTAGGCATCCATCCTTATAAATAAATACACTAAATCTGGTGTCTTCTCAAGCCATGAAAATAACGCAACCATTAGAAGCAGGGCTTGGAAAAATATTTGTTTTGGATGGGATATTTGTAAATGTGGAATGGAATGGATTCTAGGAAATGGATCCTCAACATCATTTTGGCTAGACAGATGGCTCCCAAACTATAGAACAATTAGGGATATGATTCATGGTCCACTATCCATGAAGAAATCTATCATGACGGTGGATGATATAGTCATCAATGATGGTATTTGGGATTTAGAAAAACTATCTTTTGAACTGCCTGAAAAGATCATAAATCTCATAAATTGTACTTATATATCCCAAAATTTAGATAAACCTGATAAACCAAGTTGGTTTTATGATTAAAAAAAGGTATCCTGACTATCAACTCAGTTTATCATCTACTTAAAAACGATAAAATCGTTCCCTCAGGCCAAACCCAAAATTTTAATTGGATCTGGAATCTATGATGTCCAAATAAAATAAATAAATTTCTGTGGCTATGCAATCATGAAAGACTTCCTACTTGTAATTACTTGAGCTTAATAGGAATAGACATAAATAAAAAATTGTTATTACTGCAATATATCAAAAACCACAAAAACATATTTTTCTAGAATCCCCCAACGTAAGAAAGTTTTGGGAAAATATGAGAATCATTTACACCATTAACAAGTTCATCAACAACCTCGATAAGCATTGGTTGGACTTTCTAAAAGACCTTAGCATCACTATCAAAAAACAATTACAGTGGTGTGATACTTTTCCTTTTTACGTGGGGAATATTTGGTTGAGCAGAAATGATAACTATCATAATAACACAAAAAATAACATTCAAATGAATACTCCTTTTAACCATGCTATAAAGTACATGTCTTTGACTTGGAAAAATCAGAAAGTGAACAAACCGAAAATTGTTCACGTACAATGGAAGCCTCCGTCCAATGGATACAAGTTGACTATTGGTGGATCATCTTATGAAAACCCAGGAAAGGGAGGAATTGGAAGAGTAATCAGAGATAAAGACGGTAACTGGATTGTTGAATATGTGGGTAACATATATGACACAACGGTCACCAAAGCTGAAATTATGGCGCTGCTAATAGTCCTTGATATTGCTCTCTCAAATGGGTTAATACCATTGGAAATCAATATGGACTCCATAGAGGTCATTAATTGCAACTAACCGCCCATCTTATATCAATATTTTGAATGATTGTAGGTCATTGCTTTACCAACTAGGGAACCCCCTCATCCAACATAGTTTTCGGGAAGAAAATCAAGTATCAGACATATTAGATAAAGAAGGATCTAAGATGCAACAAGCAAACTTTTTTGTGCAATGGATAGTTCCACCTTTGTTTGTACTTAGTAATTTTTTCTTTACAAAGATGCAACACGCAGATTTTTCTTTTACCTTTGAATCAAAGAAACTAGAACATGAACTAAATACGCTTGCTACTGAATTTGAAAAATGTAAACTATTAGTTCTAGCACTGATAGACTCTTTGTGAAATCTACAACTTGATTTCCTGGATTGAAATGGGACAAACTCTTTTCAGAAACTGTTGGCTGACTTGACTTGAAGAGATATAGACCTCTTTGTTCTTTACCTATCACTAGATGGCTCTTCAGTGAAGGGCCCTGCAACATGAAACAAGTGTTAGGAGTGAAAAACGTGAATTTCTGAAATTGTTTGCACAATTTATGAATAGAAACAAGACTAAATTTGAAAGAAGGAATCTACATCAATATGTAGAAGTAGTTTAGATAACAGATACACAAATCCCAAATGAGTGACTTTTACTTTGTGAGAATTAGGGAGAGTCTCCATAATAAGTTTAGGCAAAAGATTGAAACTATAGAAGTAATTTTTATTAAAAGTCATATGCTCAGATACTCCACTATCTAGGATCCAAGAATCACTGACAACTTTACACAAACAAGCATAGGAATTAAAAAAATTGGTCATACCTACACAAGTGAAGTTTGCCGATGTGTCAGCAGTTCCTGTAGATTTCTAGTTCATTTTTTTTGCAAACGTTGCATAAGTTGTGCAACATTCTCTTGACTGAGAGAAACATGATCAATAGAATTGTCTAGTATCTGTTGATTAGTTTCTGCAGTATTAAAAATATTGTTGACCATAGCTCTTTTCTGTTACCTTTTCGTTTTAGTGAATTTGAAATCCGTAGGAAATCCATGAATCTTATAGCATTGATCAATAGTGTGTCCTATTTTCTTGCAGTAATTACATGTCAAGTTTTTTTTGATGGGGTTGTTTTGGTGATTGCTATACTCATCAAATATCCTACCTTCTATTACCAACAAGAAAGGATGTTGATTCTCCTAAATAAGCAGGAATAACATGAATTTCTATTTGTTTTTCATCTTGGATCACAAGAGAGTATGCTTGGCCAATACCAGGGAGAGGAGAAGACAACAAAATATTACTCCTAACACCTATAAAAGTGTCACTCAACCTTATAAGAAATTGGAGTAGCCTCTCATCTTGATAGGATTTCACTTTTTTTTCTTTTGCACCACATTCACACTCACAACTATAAGCAGAAAAAATGTTAAGAATATCTAACTCATCCCATAAACTTTTAATTTTCGTGAAGTAATTACAAATACTTGAATTTTTTTGAACTACAACATTCAAATCCTTTTGTAATTGAAATATTTTTCCCCATTAGCCTAGCCAAATCTTTCTTCTAGGTCAGACCATAAGACCTTGGCACTTTTGGAATATAAGACAAATTCAGCAATCTCTTTTGAAAGAGAATTCAAGAGTCAAGACAAGACCATATTATTACATCTTGCTTAAGCCTTTTGAAGTTCTATACCAGTAGGAACAACTACAGATCAATCAATGAATCCTAGCTTGTTGTTAGCTAAAAGAGCAATGATAACAGCCCTTCTCTAACCACCATAACTCCTTCCATCAAAAATAGTGAATACAAGGTTCATGCCGAGATAATTAGAAGGGTGAATGTAGAAAGCATGTAAAGAATCCACTACATTAGTTGCAGGGATTCCATCACTCTTTTCAGTAGTTTGGAGTTGAGTACTTTGATTATTAGTCATTTTCAGGAAAAAAAAAAGGAGAGGAAAAAAAAACGCAGTGAAGTTATAGATTAGCACTGCTTTGATATCGTGTAGAAGTAAATAGAGAAAAGTAAAGAAAATCCTTCTTGTATTTCTGAATGGGTATTTTGTACAAAGAAACCTACTTATATAGAAAAAATAAGCGACCTATATGTTAATGACTCAACCCTAAACTAAAGGAAGGAAATTATTTTCTATACCTAAAAAAGGGAAAGCAATACTTCATACAGTATCCAAACATATTGTGTAATTGAAATATACCCACAATAGATGTGGGCCTTCAGCAGTGGTGCAACAGATATTGACCTTTTTTCCGAATAAAATGTCAAGCACAAAGTCTTTGATTTTTGTAAAATGCTCTGTCAGTATGTGGTATTCACTATTTGCTCACCAATTGCAGTTGACACATGTGGCTCTTTATAGAAAGAAAACGGGCGAAAAATTTATTTTATGTTGTCAAAAATATTAAATATTATTGAAACATCTTCTAAACGTGGGGTTTACTTCGACAATATCAAATTGAAAGAATTACTTAAATCTTAAAAAAATTTACAAGGCAAGAATTAAATCAAGAATGTGGCCTCCAACAATTGAGTAGTACTTTTTGGGGTCCCATTTCAAGACCTTGAAAAATTTTCATAATCAAATATTCTTCAATTGCTAATATGCTTAAAGATATGAAATAAGATTCTCCACATGATCTTTCGTAGCAGGAAACATTTAAGATAAGATTCAAAACATTGAATTTATCTTTAAGTAGTATTTGATGTTCAAGATGTTGCTTCTTATAAATGAATTGAACTAAACTTTACAAAAGAAGATTAATATATCGCCAATGTTATGGGATTGATTAATTGCAAACAATGAGAACGAGTAGTTTGGAGTTTTTGATGGATGAGGTTTATTCATTTTGTGAAAAACATGATATTTTAATTTTCAAAATGACGGAAGACTGTCTAAGGTCAAAGTATTAGAAGTTTGACGTTTTATATTTACATCACTTTTATGTGGAAGTGTTTTATGCAATCATTAATTTGCAATTTTAGGAGTCTAATAATCGTCTTGATGTTGTGAGTAGTGACTTACTCCTTGGTATGACTAGTTTGAATCCGGCTGATTCATTTGCTAATATTAACAAGAGTATAATGAAGTTGGTTGAGTATTACAAAAGTGAGTTTGGTGGTAACCAACTTCGATATCTCAGTTATGAGCTTGATCATTTCATTGTCTATGCTCGAAAGGCAAGTTTCTAAACTAGAAGGGGATTAAGAATCTTGCCACGATGATGGCAAAAATAAAATTGGGTCAAACTTGATCTCTTATTTATTTACTTGAAAAGTTGATGTTAATTTTGTCTTTTGCTACTGGAAGTGTGAAAAGAACATTCTCCTCAATGAAGTTCATAAAAAATTATCTACATCGCATTTGTGAAGAATTTTTGAATGATTGTTTAGTTTGTAAGATAAACCGTAAGATATTTTAATGATGTTATTATAGATCATTTTCAAAACATGAAGTCTCGTCGAGTACGATTGTAAACTGATAATATTTTTGTGATAATGTAATTTATTATCTTTTGCTCGCCAAGTTGTTGTTATTATTATTATTATTATTATTATTATTATTATTATTATTATAAATTTTTAGATCTTATCTTAAATGCAATGGTGCACCCCATTTCTTGAAATTCTGAATTTGCTTTTGGGTGGGATTGTCTTACCTTTAATTAGAGGTCTCGGGTTCAAACCCTTGGTATGAAGAAATTCTATTGAAAGCGTCACCCCCCAAATAGGTCATGTAGGGCACGATCTGAAATTAGTCGGACGCAAATACAAACTTCGAACACCGAGTGAAAAATAAAAATTATGTAATAATGAAAACAAAATATTATCTTTAACAATAATCATTACTTAGTAGTTGTTGCTTGTGTCCCCTAATGTGAAGTAATTATGAGCACATATTTAAGAATAATAATAATTTCTTAGTAATAAGAGAAAAGACATAAAATGACACCTGAATTTTTGAAAAGATACCTAAAGTTTGTGTGTGTCCTATTACCCCATGGAACTACTTCAAATCATAATAAATAAACATTTTTGACTCATTTTCACAACAGTTGTGTTCTCACATTTGATAGGCGTGTAGAGGAGTAAAAATACACCCCCAAACTAGGGTAAAAATGCTACGTGGCATTGACAATATAAATTTTCTTCTTTATTAAAAGACCCACTTCTCATCTTCTCCAAAACCTCCATTGATAGATGTTGAAGAGATTTCCATCTACAACCACACAAAAAAAAATCTCCATTCTCAATGAAAAAAAAAACATAAATAAAGGGGAAAAAATATATTAAAATGATATAATAAAGTAATAGATAACATAAATAAAGGGGAAAAAACAAGAGACAAGAATGAAATTACGATGGATGACTATTGATAGTTATGGGCGATGATAGTGACAGTTAATGATGTTAACAAATATGATAATGGTTGGTGATACATAATGATGATGATTGATGATGATTGTTGTTTGTTATTTTCATAATAATTGACGATGATAATCAGAAATGGTAACGATCATGTTATGAATTAACAAGTTAATAAAATTAACAATATTCTCTATTGTATAAGGCAACAACACCAAGGACAAACACTACATCCCAATGTTGTACCAAAAGCAGTCAAATATGTACAGTGTTGTTGGTCCATTTTGATTGGCCATAAAATCCTGGAAGTACTCTTAGGGTGTGTTTGGTATGAAGGAAAATATTTTTCGAAAAATGTTTTTCAATTTTCCCATGTTTGGTTGGGTTAAATATTTTATAAAAATGTTTTCCAAATCAACTCATTTTCCTCAAATTTAAGTAAAATGACTTCCCTTAAAAAATTAAGAAAAACATTTTCCAAAACTCTCCTCCAACTTCAAATTACAATTAATTTTGTTTGAAAAATAAATTTAAAGCTTATTTTTAAGAAAATATTTTCAACTTCAATTTTTTTTATGTTTTTTACCCCACCCTCACCCCCTACTACCCTCCCCCGCCAGCCCCCT
>JAJONQ010000077.1:0-16635 GCA_036250385.1 Solanum microdontum | reverse complement strand
AGTGGGGTTACGATCCCTTCACTCTCTATCACGATCTCTCCGTCCTTCATCCATGTTCCAACCTTTGTTACCACCCTACCTCAGGTAGTGTACGATAACCACCTCTTTGGTTGGCTAGGAAGGTTACCTCCTCGTTATATAACACTTCAAACTTGGCCTCTTTAGGGTGTACACACCCAACACCCACAACATTGACACTCCTAGCACCATCTCCCATGACATTTTTAGACACAATGTCAAGTTGGGTCATGATCTTTGCCATGTTTTGGTCCCTCTCTTGATCTTTCTCAGGTTGCTCCTTTGTCAATTTAAAAGTGAGAGGGGAGAGCTGATTTTCGCGGGTGTATCATGCTCAGTTAATTTTGGTCATACCATCCAAGAGTTGTGCTGCTATAACGTATGGTTGTTGCATCAAACCTCTCGGAGAAAGTTGGTCAGCACTCCCTTGTTCACGGAATCAAGGCTTCGGTAAAAGTATTACGGCAAAAAGTTGTCGGGTAAACCATGAGTTGGGTATTGCAGCACCAACTTCTTGAATCGTAGCCAAGTCTCATAGATTGGCTCACCCTCCGGATGCTTGAGACTTTGAATAATGTCCCTAAGTGTCATCATCTTCGAAGGAGGGAAAAATCGCACTTGAAATGTGGTGACAAGCTCTTCCCACGAAGTGATGGAGTCCCTTGGCAATTCAGCCAACCACTTATATGCTTCTCCCATTAAAGAAAATGGGAACAACCTCAACCGTACCGACTCTTGGGATATATTCTTGAAGGAGAATGGCCCGCAAACATCAACAAAGTTCTTATATACTGATGGGGATCCTCATGAGCCAACCCACAAAACAACCCTTTCAATTGCAAGAGCTGCAACATGGTTCTTGTAATGTGGAACACTGTGTTCCCTTCTGCCAGAGGGAAGAGAATGACACCAACTCCACCTACTAGATTGGGGTCAAAAGCATTCAGCTCATTGATATCATTTAGATTGTCGATGTCATCTTGGTGGCCCACTTGGCTACCATTGCTTCAGTTGACACTCATATCCTCTATTTCAAAAAACCAACACACAAACCAAAACTAAGAGTAAGTAGGATTCAATTATGACTAAAAAGAACAAAATTTGACTTCACCAAAAAAATCACAAACAACACCACTCCCCGGCAGCGGCGCCGTTTTTATTAAGAACGTTTCAAAGACACTTCATCCAATTCTAAGTGTAAACAATCGTAAATCAATATAAAACCCAACTAAATGAGTTTGGGTAGAATCCCACAAGGAGCAGTACGTGTTTATGAATCAAATGGAAAGTATGAATATGATCAAATCAGTCATAGGAATAGAATTTATCGAATAAAAACATATTTGAAATCAAGGGGTGACATGAATGTCAAATGAGGGGTTTTGGTTTGGAATTATCAACTACAGATAGTGGAAATCAATACGAAATAATAATAATGAGACGGATTCTTGGGATGTGATACGATTATAGGCTAATATAGACAAATGGGTAATCACAACTGTTAGGAAATAGTTGTATATTAGTGAGTAAGCTAAGCCATAGAGGGAATAACTTTCTCTCGAACAATTTACCTCGAATAAAGTTAATTTCTCTCAAACACCAACAAGCAAGAAAAATAAGACCAGCCCACACCTTAGTCTATTCACTCTCTCAAGCTGAATCCATGTCAACCCAATACCCACTGACTATCAATCAATAAGCTTAGTTTTAAAACCTCTCTCGAGCAAGCCAAAAACACAAGGATAAAATTGCATTTGTAACTACAATTCTTAAATTAAACCACAATTATTATTTGAACTCACTTTTAAATAGCATTTAAACTAAGAATTAGCAATACCCATAAACTAAATCAACCCATAATCACATAATCATACCCCAAGAATCGGGGTTTTAGCTAGACATCATAAAAAGATAAAAATCATTACCAAATTGAGTTTCTATCAACTGGGTAAGATTGATTTCATTCTAACAATATTCCAATTCGAAGAATCTCAAAGACCCATAAACTTCAATTCTCCAAAGCTTAGGAAAAACTAGAGAAAACTTGTCTCAATACTCAAAATAATAATCACAATTCGATATAATGAAAATTAGATGCTAAACTAAATGTTCAAAAAAGTATTTATAGTTGCCAAAAAAATGCTACGAAGAGCCACTCGGCGAAGTAAGTCGGGCTCACCTATCTCCTCGGCGAGCCACCCTTTGGTCATTTCCATCGTCCTTTTTGCCTTGGCCTTCAGCATCCTCAAGGTCTGTAACTTTGGGTGATCCAAATTTGTATCGCGAAACCACTCGGCGATCCGCCGATTGCTCCTTTCCCTCGCCAACTTGGTTCTCTCCTTCAGGGCTTGGCACACTGGAACTTTAGGTAGTCAAACAGCCATTCGGTGACTCGCCAAGTAGACTTGGCGATCCAGATGCTTGCTTTTCTTCATTCTTTCAGCTCGCTTTGTTCCTTTTTGCATATTAGTTTCCTTGCTTTGTTTCTCAATCCGTATACCCAGAAATTAAGGGTTCTACATTAGTTATTAGCACAAAATAAGCATTTCGGGACACTAAATCTATATAATTAAAGCCCTAAATAAGTCCAAATTTCAGACTCATCATAACGCGCCGTGATGGATATTATGATTCAACGGATGTGTTGTACACCATGACGAATTCTATTATCGAGGGACATGTCACACATCATGACATATTATTTTATCGAGGATCGTGTTGCACGCGTCAATGGATGCATGGACATAAATGTTCCCAATGGGTCCAGACTGAGAAACAACGGGTGTGTATTGCTAGATTATAAATGCATCATTATACTTGGAATTACATTTCATTACATTGCATATCTATATTTTTTGTGAACTTATGAGTGCCTTGTTTTGGGACTCATGATTGATGAATTTGATACTCTGTATTGTTGATCCGTAATCGTTGAAGTGTTGTTATTGAGCTATGTGCTATTAAAATTATGAATTGTTAGGTTGAGATAATTTTATGCAGGTTGTAGTTGTGGAGGTTCAGTTGGGTATGTAGGAGTACTCGAATTTTATATCCATTATTTTGTGTATATGAGTTTTCTTGCTGAGTATCATGTGGTAGATACAAAATGTATCGGTAATATTTTGCAGCTATTCAACAGGTAGGATAGTGTGGGCTACTTAGGTACGATATTCTCTTAGATATGATCAATTCTAGTGGTATATGGAAATGGATACGTTGATTGTCAAGTGAGATACTAACTACTTAAAGAGTTATCAATTTTATCACATGCTCGTTTAATGAGATTCGATGTTGCACTCAGATTTACGAAACCAACTAGTTTGTTATTACAGACGCTTGAGTTAAGAATTGTGTATAAGGAAGATTTTAGTGGTTGATTATTGCTACAATATGAATGTGTTGATGTTGTAAAGTGTATTATGAGGATTCTAACTGAGGACTAGTGATTTCATCATAAGCTCCAAGGTACTAATTCGATATCAAAATTACAAACTTATGGGTAAAGAAAGTCCCAACTACTATACTTGTGTGAAGGTAATTGGGGATTTTAGTAAGAAAGTGCGTATAAAATTGGGTTTGTGATGATAAGGTTAACTTTATTGAGATGACAAGGGCTACTGAGCTTGATGGTAACAAGAGTACATGATGGATTGTCATTGGGATGCAAATATATGATCAATATTGTTGATTAAACATATTATGTATGATAATAATTGCTTGTGGGTATCAAAAGTTATGGTTGGCTACTATTTGGTGAGTAGTGTTGTCGTATGAAAAGTTGTAGGATGAGTTGATGCACCACTCAAATAGAATTTAAAGGAGTCGGGTCATAAATGGAAAGAATTAGTGGGATTTAGTTTAGCTTATGGAATGAGGTGAGAACAAGGAATATTCCATGCAATTGCAAAGATTAAGACATATATTTATAAAGAGTAGAGAATTGGGTTAAGAGACATGTAGCTTCATCTCCTTTGCACTGGTTATGGTGATAGAGTTACATGTTATTCATATGGGTTAAAAGTAATATTGGTTAAGATTTGAGAAAGAAGTCTACAGACATTCCGGCTCAAGTGTGATAATAACTTGTCACAACCCAAGGGTACCCCCTAGATGTAACAACATTGCGTATAGGACCCCAAAAGACCCCATACAAACTAATTAGCTTTCATAACATTGGAAATAGAACATTTCAAGTCCAATAGTTTTATAAAAGAAAAGCGGAAGTCTAAAACACTTGTCTCAATAGCGATTTAATACAATTGAATGAAATTGGGCCTGCCCATACATCATGTCCAAAACTAAACTACAATAAGGAAACTAGGAACAATGAAAATTAGTCCTCGAAGCATGAGGACTCACCAAAGATCGAAAAATCTCAAAATCAACCACTAGCCATGAAACTGAGAATCCTGACTGTCAGACCCTACATTTGGGGAAATATAGGCAAGAGTATGTGTTAGTACAAAACAATGTACCAAGTATGATAGCTATGCATAAGACATTTAAATCATGCTAAAAGGGGACATTTCATGACATGCAATTAACAAAGTTAAAACATGATATAAAAGGGTTAGAAAACATAAGTCACAAAACATGGTCAATGCAAGGTAACATCATAAAAATCTTTGAACACATATGAGATACTTCTTGAAGTAACCTTAGTTCATTATTAATGTGGGAATTAGCCTTAACCGACATAGAGACCATGTGTGCTATAACATGATCCCCCGGTGTCTCCCACACCGAAAAAGGTTGTCCTACTTGCCAAGGTAAGGACCATAACTTCTAGCTTAGGTTGATCCACTAGCTCATGTCTATGTACACAATGATCCTATGGGGACACATAGGTAAGAGAGAAGGAGATTGGTTTTAGAAACCCGGCCTCTACTAACGGGAGAGCTTCGATCTCAATATCCTCTTGGTCCTAAGCATAAATCCGATGGAATAGTCATTTCATACTTGTTCTTATTATCTATGGAAGGGAACGTCATCTTGCTTATCCAAGCTAGGTCATAAATCATCCATGGAAAGGTATCATTCAATAACCAATCCAAGCTAGGTTTCATTAGGATATCTCCTTACTCTTTGATTAAATTAGGTGAGAATTTCAACCATAAAGCCCTTGTTATGTGAGAAAACCTTTCACACCATTCTTTCGTGTGTATATGAGAAAAATCCTTTCAACAACAACATCATCATTGATAATTTACTCTAAAAGTATCCTTAAAACATTTGCACAGATTTCAAAAGAACACGCATAATTCTATAATTTACCTTTCAAGGTTCAAAATCCACTTTCAATCATCAACATTTAGGAAACATGGGGTAGATATGGATTTCATCATAAATACATGCACTTCTCTCAATAAATGCTTGATTTCATAAAACTCTTCCTTTATAATAAAAAATCCCACATCATATGCTCATAACTTGGAAACATGGGAATTACATGGGTTCATGGGAAAATCATCTTAAAATCATGGTATTTCATCAATTCATGCATAAGAGATCACAATTCAATCATTTAAATCAATAATGAAGAGAACCCATGGCAATTGAAGAAAACACTAACTCAATTGGGGATTTCTAACATAGAAAATAGAGGAATTTGGGAACTCCATGAATGGAAGGATTCCATGGATGAAAACTATTATACCTTACTATCAAAGCCCCAAAATTGCTTGACGAATGGCCACTTGAACCCTTTCTTCTTCTTATTCAAGTTCTAGAGAGAGAAATATTTTGGAGAGGAAGAACTTGATTTCTTTTGGTGATTTTGAGAGAATGATTTCTATCAGGAAATTTGGGGTTAAAATAACTTATATAAGGGTCTTAGTGAAGAGTAAAACAACGTAGTATACAGATAAAATAATTCAGAAAAGATGCAACTACTCTGTAACACCCTATATTCTATGTGTACTAGTTCTATTTATATGACGCTTAAAAATTGCTTGTGGTATAATTACGGACTCAGTTTCCTATGCGACTAGTGACGATAGAATAGGTTTAAAGTTGTAATACCTCGTGCCTTCCAACACATATACAACTAAGTGAACTCAAAAACAATTCGAACTCGAGAAATGTGGTATTCGATGTAAAAGTCAAAGTGGTCAAGTGCGTATTAGTGCTACGGTCTTGTAAAGAAACTAAGATTGGGAAAATGGTGTAAAATAAGTGAGGTGCTTGCTTGACTAAACTATGCTAGTAGGTGGCAAGTAGGTGATGCACCTACTTAGAATTAGTGGACTGCATTTTAAGTTAAAAGGGCAAGTAGGTGATGCACCTACTTATAATTAGTGGACTGAATTTTAAGTTAAAAGGGGCAAGTAGGTGATGCACCTACTTATAATTAGTGGACGGAATTTAAGTGAAAAGAGTAAGTAGGTGATGCACCTACTTAGAATAAGTGGACTGCATTTTAAGGGAAAAGGGAAAGGAGGTGATGCAACTACTTAAAAACTTGTGGAAGAACTTGAGGAGGTGATGCACCTGCTTGCTTAAAGTAAATGACCATATGATTTCTCAAATTTACTAAGTGAAAACGTCCAGAAGGTACATGTAAAGAACTCAAGCTCATCACATCTCCTTCATCATTTATTCTTCAGAAAATTACTCCCAAGGAAAGCCATAGAAGCTCCAAGAGTTCTGGTCTACAGCTTCACCATTAAAATCTGATTTAACATCAAGGTAAGAGGGAGAGGTAACCTAAACCTTGAAGAATTAAAGTCTTAGCAAGTGAGGTTTCTGTCCAGCAAGGTAAGCTATAGAAATTTTCATCCCTCTCTTGTTCTTGCATTGTTTGTGAAAGTTTGTATGTGTTAATAAACTTAGGAGTGTTGCCTCGATATGGTGTGAGCTTGGTAAATGTTCAGGGAGGATGTGCTTGTTGGGACAGCCATGGAGTGGAGTCCCCTTAAATTTTGATTGTGAGCTCGTTTTGAGCAATAATGTTAGTGGGAACTAATGGATGTTGGTGGGAAGCCGTGATTCATATTGCTACTTCCACATTGTGATGCATAGGGACTATTTTGTGTATGGTAAAGTAAGGGGGTGTGGCTGGATATATGCAGAGAAGTCATGGGAACAGGTTAGAGGATAGAACATTGAAAGTGTAGTGATACACCACTTAATTGATTGTTGCATGAGCTTACTTTATGCCATCCCTTTGTATACTGTTTTCCAAACATTATGAAAACCGAGGAGTTTCATAGGACCTTATAAGAAGGTTGCATACTATATGAAAAAATTAGACGAGAAAGGGTAGAAGAACACCCTTGATGGGATCAATTATAGATTTACTGCCAATTACTATTTAGGTTTGAATAAGTAGCCCAAACTTGTTGATCAACTATTAATGCTAGTTTTATTATTTACTCCATTGTAGATACATAATATGAAAGGAAGATAGTTAACTCATTGTAATATCCAGTGTTGTGCAGCAAGGTATGTAAGGCTATTCGATTTCCTTTTTCTTTGGCCTGAATCCAACACTTGTATTACAAAGTAAGCATTCTAAGAGCCCTTGGTAGTGATTGATCCATAGTTGCAGTTCCTACTCCCTAGAGCATCAAAGTGAGTACTCCTAATATGAGTTTATCACTAAATGTATGTGCTTACTCTACCAAATATTAGCATGCAAGGTTTAAACTTATTTCATCGTCAAAGTAACCTTGGAACATATTCCCCTTATATAAATCAAAATGATCCTAGATTACACATGGTACATATGTTTATATGTTGGATATACAATCTGCCCATATCTTGCCAATTTGCTTCAATTGTCTATTCCATCATATATGTCATCTTTTCACATGTTCATATGTTCCGTTTATTGGTTATTAATCCCATTGTGTTAGACTATAATGTTACCTCACAAGATCCCTACTTGCTCTATTGTACATTTATATGTACTTACTTGGAGTATGTATCTGTCCTTAAGTTGAATCTGTCCATATTCGCCCTTGGTTCCACATTCATGTATACCTTGTATTTGATATTAGTTAGTGAGTATTTGGCTATCATATAGAGTTCACATCTTTTGGCTGAATGTTAAATGTCTTCTCTTGATATGTTCCTCAATTTGATATGTCAAAATGCTTACTGAGTCAAAGAAGCTCCTAAGTATTACATTGGTGTCACATTTTCTTCCCACGTCATTGTCATTATCATAGGTCCATATTCGTATGTCTTCTACTACTGGTCCATAGTTCCAAATCTCAACAATGATTATGACCACCAAAACAACAATCTCAAAAGAGTTATGATCATCAAAAGAATAATATCTAAAGAGTTATGAACATCAAAACAATAATTTCAAGGATTAAAGAATCTAAGTGAAGCAATCTATATATTTATGGGTGGCAGCCAAGGGGGAAATGCCTAGCATGGGTCGATCCCAATTGGTATAGAAGGGTGGAAGCTCAGGGGCGAAAGCATAGCATGGGCCGATCCCAATTGGTATAGAAGGGTGGTGTAACAGCCCATATTATGCATATTCTTATTCTATTCTTGTGATACTTGACATAGTCTTATAGTTTAGGTGAGAGACCATGTTTCTTATATGATTAGCGTTGGTTTAAACTAGCTCGGAAGGTGATGTGATGCCTTGCACGTTGCAACATGTGTACTGCAAGTTATAACTCCAACGGAAGTATTAAACTCGAGACGGGAAGGTGGTAATTGAGCTTAAAGTTGAAAGTTAAGTGCTAAGTTAAAGAAAAAGAGATTAATAATTAGAGAATGGAATAAAATAGGTGAGCTGCTTGCTTGACTTAACTAAGCTAGTAGGTGACAAGTAGGTGCATCACCTACTTTGACTTATTGACCAGTCCAAAGAACCAAGTAGGTGCATCACCTACTTGAGCTATATGAATCTAGTTAAAAAGGCCAAGGTTTATGGATCAGATTTGGGCCTATGCTAATGGACTCACTTAAGGCCCAAACTATGTTAAATAAAACAAAATGAAATTAAAGCCCAGCAGCCAAATCTGCCAAGGCCCAATATATTTAAGCCCAAGTGAAAGCTAGTAGGTGCATCACCTAGTTTGACCTTTTGAGCTGCTTGATATACATAAGCAGGTGCATCACCTACTTGACCAATTAGTGGTTGAAAATGAAGCTTTCTAGTGGATATTCTTAAAGGTGAAGAAAGCTCAATATAAAGATATATTGGCTGCTATACTCACTCATATTAACACACATTATTGAGGATTAGCTCCAGCTCTTTCTCTCTCTTTTCTCCTAAGGATTAAACAACAACCTTAAAGTTCTTCTAGGGTTCTTGAAGAAACCCTCATCTCTGCAAGACAAGGTAAGTGAAAACACTTATGGATTTAGCTTAATTCTCCCATGGATGATTAGGAAAACATGTTTTTGATGCTCAAGTATAGGTATAAAGGCATAATATTTCCAGAAGCTACTGCTCACTTCCTTGGTTATTAAGATACTTTTCTCTTCTTCTTTGGTTTAAGTGTGAAGGGAAGTTGAAGTTCTAGAGGAATTCAATAAGGAGAATTTGTAGAAATTGAGGTAAGGTGACTGCTCCATTTTCTTCCTCCTTATGTATGAGTTTGAGTGAGGAATTATGGGTGTGCTGTCATAAATAACTCAAGGGGATGGTGAGTTCAATAATTGGTTGTATGATAAAGAATACTTGAGGTTGTTTTATCTGTATTGTTGTTGGTGCAGTTTGGGTAATCTTGAAAAAAGATATATAATGTATGTATTGGGCAGAGAAGGAGGGTGTTGTGATCACATTGCTTTAAGGGCTGTATGGTCTCATTATCCGTCAAAGTTAGCTACTATTTTATGAGGCTCACAGTGTGATAGCTGCTAATTTAAATTTATCATGACTTAAATTGTAGATTAAAACCTGAAAGGGGAGGCTGAACCGTGATAGTTGTATTGATCAGAAGATAAGGTATGTAAGGCTATTCGATTCAATATTCTTCGGAATGAAATCTGATACTTGAGATTAATATCAAAAAGTGAATTTCCTAAGTTCTATTCCTAGTAAAGGAAACATAGTGGCAACGTATGATCTCCAACTAGCTAACAATATTTTCCCCCTCTCCTTAATGTATAGAATTACTTCATTATATGTTTAGTACTCTATACTTGTGTAATTATCATCCTATGTGCTGGTATAGAAATGGTATTTGCAAAAGCAGGTTTGGTGAATCCTTCTCTTAGTTAGTTGAAGTCAATTGTGTCATTTAAGCTCACAAGTAATGCATTGATGTTACATAGCTCCTTATGTCATTGTTATTGCCTTGAAGTATTATTTTCATGTCTTCTACTACTGGTCCGTAGTTCCAAATATCAAAAATGATTATGACCACCAAAACAACAATCTCAAAGATTAAGGAATCTTAAGTAAAGAAATCTGTATAATTAAGGGTGGCAGCTCTGGGGCGGAAGCCTAGCATGGGCCGATCCCAATTGGTATAGAAGGGTGGTAGCTCAGGGGCGTATGTCTAGCATGGGCCGATCCCTATTTGTGTAATTATAAGGACCGCATCCCAGGGGTTAAAATGCCTATCATGGGTCATCCTCTTCTACCACTGATCAGCTGGTCATTCGTATCACATGCCTTATAAAGATCATAACACACAGAAAGGTAAATACAAGAATGTAACATACATGATCCCACAAGAGTTAACAAAGGTGGTCTTTTGTTCTGATTTATGCAAACATATATTGATACTTGGTTTCATTCGAACTCTTATTTTATATATGTAGCCTTACATATTCAATACATTTTATCGTACTGACATCCCTCGAGGGGGACACTGCATTTCAGGCTGCAGGTAGAGGTACTTCATCTAGTAGACCTCCTCGGTAAGAGCACACAACACTCAGCTACTTTTGGTGAGCTCCAGATTGATTCGGAGCTTTACTGAGTCTTTGGTAGATTCATTTTGGGTATTGTATCGTAGTTAAGAGTAAGGCGGGGTCTGTCCCGACCTACTCTAAGGTTTTCTATCTTTTAGAGGCTTTGTAGACTTATGTTTATGGTTCAGTTGCATCTTAACAAGTTGTGGCCTCAATGGCCAAGTCTTGTAGATAATTTTTGGGTCTACTTATGTTGGTTCGTATCGCTGCATCCTATGTGAACTTGTCACAAGATTGTCATAGTTATATGCATAGTAAGCACAGGTTACATGTTGGTTCTCTCGGGCCTAGAGGGCATCGGGTGCCTGTCCGTCTTAATGGGATTTGGGACGTGACAGGTGGCAGCTTAGGGGCGGAAGCCTAGCATGGGTGGATCCCAATTTGTGGAATTATGGGGACAACATCCCAGGGGTTAAAATGCCTAGAATGGGTCATCCTCTTCTGCCATTGATCAGCTGGTCATTTGTATCATATGCCTTATCAAGATTATACTGTATAGTAAAGTAAAGAAACGAATGTAGCATACACGATTCCACAAGTATAAGCAAACGTGGTCTCTAATCCTTATCTATTGGTATTTGGTTTCACTTGAGCTTTCATTTTACATCTGGTTGTATTATACCTTACATATTTAGTACATTATTTCGTACTAACGTCCCTTATAGGGACATTGCATTTGATGTTGTAGGTACAGGTACTCAACTAATAGATCTCCCCAATAGAAGCACATGATACTCAGCGGTTGCTGGTGAGCCCCAGGTTGATTCGGGGCTTTGTCGAGTTCTTACTATGTGTATTTTCCTAGTGGTACAGTCATGGATTCCAGTAGAGGCTTTGTAGACATTGTAAAGCTATCATTTGTATTCTTAGTTTCACTTGTCACATGTATCGATTCAGCTAGTCGACATGTATTGTATACGAAACTTCTCATTAGTAAATCTATTTGCATAGTAGTTTACTTTCTCATCATAAGTCACTTGTAAAGCATGTGTTCATATGGTACATGTCCGCCTCACCTAGGGTTTGGGTGTGACAAAAGTGGTATCAGAGCAGTTCGTCCTAGGGAGTTTATAAAGCCGTGTCTAGTAGAGCCTTACTTATGAATGTGTTGATCCCCACATTTATAATTAGGGGGCTGCTTGGACATTTAGGAAATGTTACCTTCCTTCATAATCTATATCGTGCGTTAGAGCGAGGTTAAGAAGTATATTTCCACTTTTACCTGATCATGTTATTCAAATTATGCTTACTATGGTTAAGGTTATTGCTAGCTAAACTGTCAACAGACTAGATTGAGCTCATTTTATTTGATCATCCCACCCCACAGGGTATGTATATGCTTTTATGTTATTTGCATCTAAAGTTGCATTTGTACCATTTGTATCACGTTGGTTCAATTAAGAAAGATATAGTATGGTTATCCATATGCTTAAAAAATGATGGGTTTACCTAGTTACATATATGAGCTATAGCATTTCCAAGCACATCTTCTTAGGCGAATGCAACCAACTCATGAGTTCTATATTTCCTCCATATTTGTAGGAATAGTCCTATAGAGGACACTCGTTCTTAGTTTGTGATATACATAGAATTTTCAGCTTACACATGTACTCGAAATTGATGTTGTTGAACCAGTTTCTTTTAGTTGGAAGAAGGCAACAACACAATCTAATAGGTGAATGTATCAGTGCAATAGTGTTACTAGAGAGGTATTTAATTGGCTGAGAAAGCCCAAATTCTCTCCATATATCATCCCGAATATGTTAATAGTTGGCTTTCTATATGGTGTGTGGCAACCACCCCGAATAAGTATTAATAACATTTGTATTCTTTTCATGGGTATAAAACTTAGGGATAATTGTGCTAATTGCTGCAAATGATATATGTATGGTAGTTCCTACTATAATCTATGTTTTGGCTATAGAGGATTAGTATGTGACTAAAAGGTAAGGTTAACAACAGGAAAATTGATTAGTTAGACCTAAGTTGTGATTAGTTAGGTTGTACATAGTGGGATTGGAGTATATGAAACTATTACTTTTGATTAGAAGGTACTTGTTAGATAGTAAGAATGTGAGAATGAAGCTTGAATGACACAGGCAAAATGTATGTACGTAGAGCTTCTATTTAGAAAGAGATGGGACATGTCAAATACCCTAAACATAGGAGTAAGGGGTGATATGATGATGCTATAGAGGAGTGGCATAGGTGGTTATGAAAAAGTGATTGCTAAGTGTATGAGGCAAGAATAAGGTATCAACTCTTCAACCTTAACGAGTTATAACGGCGTACCCAAGAACAACTTTGTGAATCTTTTTAGACAGAAAAGTCATTTTAGTATTGATTCCAGTCTTGATATTTGGTCTTGATAACAATAAGAAAAAAAAGAGGGGCATAGAAAGGTAACATAGATAGAAGATACATGGACCTAGTTCATCTACATCATTAGTACAAAAGAGAAGTAGTGCATTAGACTTCCATCAAATTGAATAGAGCTACTACAGGATTCATTTAATATATGCCAACAGTAATTCATTAATCATAGTCCAATTAAGGGAGAGGAAAACTTTGATCATATGCTAGTTGTTCTTATTTCCTATCTTGCATGGAAAGAGAGTCTAAGCACTTACTTGTTATAAAAAAAAAGAGGAAATCTATAATTAGTATGGCCAGACCTATATAGTTGAGCCCAAAGCAGCTAACTCTAAGACGTTATGAATCATGATATAACTTTATAGGTTACTAGCATTTACATGTTATTAGAGTTCATGTTTTATGGTGCGTTCAAGCTTCACTATTTATTTTCTATTTTAACCTTCAAAAGGCATTGGATATTGAGTGTGATGTAACACACAAGCTAGTAATGAAGGTAAAGTTGACCTCGGTCTACTACTCTAGAAGAGGAACTATTGAGGATTTTTTTTCTAACTTAACTGTAGTATTTGTATTGACCTAGAAGGAAGCCAAGTTCCAATAGTAGAAGACCTATAAGAATTCTTAGGAGATTGAAGAGACTAGATGGGGAAATCAATTGTATGTGCTTTGAGGTGAGTAAGAAATATGAGCAGAACTATCCCATCTGTGACTTAATGCTTAAGACAATGTGTTTGCCGTTAATATGGTAGAGTGGTTCTATAGGGTATCCTGTAGTTTCCAAAGATGGTCTGTTATATAATTATGCATGCTGCATGTTCTATAACTTAATCTATTTGTATGTCATTTGCCCTTTGTGGATTACTTTCTCACATGTTACCTAATGTTATAGAATGCTTGCATGTAAGTGTTATCCGCTATAGAGCACCCTTGTTTATTGCTATATGTTTTCGTAGGACCTTTTCCCTACATGTTATTTATTGCACCGGTTACTTTCCAGATGTCACTTTTCCATATTTTGTGGGTACTGCAGGCTAATTGATCATATGCTATGGCAAAATTAGTGCTCGTGGGTTTTATATGAATCACATATCACTTGTTTACATGTCATATGCATCATAAACCATTTCTATATATATTATATGCCTCGTAGCCTACTCGCTTAAACATTACAGGCCTTATAGCATTTCTGGCCATGTGTCATGTGACTTGCTCATATTTCATATGTGTACTTATTGACATGTTAGTCCACCTATCCATGCAATATAACACACTTGCTGAATGTGATTTGTCTTCCGTGTATAGTCTACTCACTTACATATTATATATTTCGTAGCTTTAGTACTCATGCATCATGTGCTCATCTAGTCCACTTCCTATATTCCTTATAGTTTATTCACCCACATGCTACCGTATGAACCATATGCGTGCGTACACCACATATTTCTATAGCTTAATGCCAGTATATTATGCGCTCCCTTTTGTGCTAGTCTGCCTGTGTGTCATACCCAATGTGACTTATTTATCCGTATACTATGCCCCTCTGTGTTTATCAACTTGAGTTTGGAACATCTTGGGAAAATGTGTCCTTGTATCATTATGTAGTGAAGATTTTGACCATAAAAGGTTGGGGATAAATGTAAGTTTTATAACTACCATAGTTAAATAACTTAGCATAATACCTTATCCGAATGTGCGGCATAAAACTTTAGAGTTTATATTAACAGCTATGCGTTCTGATAAGACTCATCTCTGAAAAGCGTCATAAGATAAAAGAGAAGGAAAAGTAGAGCCCCGATAGGTTAGCCCTATGATTTTATGTCCATTCCATATAAAAAAAATTAGGAGATACTATAGTTATTCTTGATTGTTAGGCCCGGAAGCTAAGCACAAAAGGTGTAACCTTTATTGAATTATTCTGGAAGGACTAGAATATAACATAAGATACTTGGGAATAGATGATGGTCGAGATCCTAAATACCCCTCCTCAATCTAAACATCACCATAAAGATATGAGATCATGTGGTCCCCTTATATGATCATAAGTCCTACTAGCATTTGTTCATTTGATATGTTATTTGAATGTCTTGTGTTTATGTATATTAAATTCCTTATTAGTATGAGTTCTACTAGTGTGTCTTCAGTGGATTACATGGTCAAGAAAGGGATTTAATTTGTCATATTTCTTATTCATGAACCATATCTATTGAGATGTCCCGAGAGACTTGTGTATACGTTTTTTTGGTTAGTCTATAGATTTTGGATAGTCCTACTTACAAAGAAAACTCACGCAAATCTCCAAATGAAATTCCAGGAACCAACTATCAACTATACTTATCATTCGAGGATGAATGATCATAAGGGGGGGGGGGGAGGATGTTACACCCTATATTCTACGTGTACTAGTTCTATTATATGATGCTTATAAATTGCATGTGGTATAGTCATGGACTCGGTTTCCTATGCGACTAGTGATGATAGAATAGGTTTAAAGTTGTAATACCCTGTGCCTTCCAACACATATACGGCTAAGTGAACTCAAAAACAATTCGAACTTGGGAAATGTGGAATTCGAGGTAAAAGACAAAGTGGTCAAGTGCGTCTTAGTGCTACGGTCTTGTAAAGAAACTAAGATTGGGAAAATGGTGTAAAATAAGTGAGGTGCTTTCTTGACTAAACTATGCTAGTAGGTGACAAGTAGGTGATGCACCTACTTAGAATGAGTGGACTGCATTTTAAGTGAAAAGGGCAAGTAGGTGATGCACCTACTTAGAATTAGTGGACTGAATTTTAAGTTAATAGGGGCAAGTAGGTGATGCACCTACTTAGAATACATGGACTGCATTTTGAGTTAAAAGAGCAAGTAGGTGATGCACCTACTTAGAATAAGTGGACTGCATTTTAAGTGAAAAGGGAAAGGACGTGATGCACCTACTTAAAAAACTTGTGGCAGAACTTGAGGAGGTGATGCACTTGCTTGCTTAAAGTAAATGACCATATTATTTCTCCAATTTACTAAGTGAAAACGTCCAGAAGGTACCTGCAAAGCACTCAAGCTCATCACATCTCCTTCATCACTTATTCTCCAGAAAATTACTCCCAAGATAAGCCATAGAAGCTCCAAGAGTTCTGGTCTACAGCTTCACCATTAAAATATGAAGGAAACAGGTGTTGTTGATAGCATCCAAGGAAGCTCTACTCCATTAAAGGACAAGGATGAAGCTTTAGAAACTCCAAGGAGGCCCATAACAAGATCTCAAACCAAGGAGTTCAATGATAAGCTCAATGGGCTTCAATCGCTGATCCAAAGGTTTCTTATTGGGGAAGAAGAGCTCAAGCCCAAGGGAGAGG
>JAJONQ010000075.1:0-11542 GCA_036250385.1 Solanum microdontum | reverse complement strand
CAGGGACAGGGGGCGAGGGCTGGGGCTGGGGCGGGGCAGGTTAAAATATATTCTTAAAAAATTAATGGGGGCGGGTTGCGGGTTTATGTGTGGTCAAACAAAACAAAAGTTTTAAAAAATAGTGTTTCTAAAACCTTGCGAAATACTAACTATAATGTTAGGAAAGAAATTGTATTCTGCTATTTCAAATTAACAAAAAGTTAATTTAACTACTCATTTCTGTAAGGAGAAATGAATAGCACTGTGTTCTGCTATTTGAAATATATAAATAATATTGTATTCTGCTTCTGCTATACACATAAAAATAGGAAATAAATTCAATAACTAAAAACTATCCCTAATCCTATTTTGGAGGAGAAGCAAATTATGCTGGATGGGGGAAGATTTATGCCCCCACCCCCACCCCGTCCCATTGCCATCCCTACATGTCCGAACTTCCAAGAAAAAAGTTCAACCAAAAATTGAAATAGAATCACTTGAAAGAGCCTTTATATAGGAGAATACCGTCTCTTTTCTTCTTCTAGGATTGCGATTACTATGACTCTTATAATTTAAATATGGTCTTCTAACACATTTGCTATGGTCAGTGATCTTCTTTTTTTCCATGTCTCAGCTTCACCTTATAGCATAGTTTAACAGTAAATCTCCTATCCTTGCTGCCAATCTAAAGTATAGTCTTTCACATCTTCCTCTAATACCACAATTTCCAGTTTCTGCATCAAAAAGTTCAAATCTTCCCTTTCTAAATCATTTGAATTCCTTCTAAACTGCAGTTTGTGTGGGGTCCAATAATTAAATAGATTGAAATAAAATAAAGTAAAAATAGAAGGACAAAGATAAGGAATAAAAATGAATTGAGCAATTTGCATTGCAAATTGCAATGTAGCAATTTGTGTGCGTCAGAATTAATTCATTCTGATTGGTAAAAACAACAACTCCTCTTCCTATTCAAATTAATAGGATTGTTGGTCTTTCAGTTGAAGTACACCCAAAAATAAATAAATAAGAGAGCTATAAAGAGGAGATAGAGTAATCCACAAGTTCTTTTTAGTCTGTGAGAAAATAGAGCAGAAGTAACATTGTAGTGAGTTGTGTTTTTTTTTCCGTTTAAGGTGTAGTAATCTCTTTACACTGCCAAGTTGTAAAAGTGTTGTTATAATTATACTTTGTTTAGATATATATTTTACCCCGTTAAAAAATTTGTTGTAGTTGTTACTTTCTTGTTTTTGCTATTTAGCGTGGACATAATTCCTGGGTGGCATTATTATTTTCAACAATGTGGTATCAAAGCCATGACAAATAATTGTCCATTGTCTTTTCAGTACCCGTCTCACAAAAGAAAATTATGAAAAATTGTGTCTACGAATGAAAGTCATTCTTGCTCCTAAGATGCTTAGGAAATTGTAGACAATGGGTACACAAAACCCGCTAATGAGGAAAGTCTGTCTCAAAATAAAAAAGATGTACACTTCAGAATTGAAGGATTTTAGGCCCATTAGTCTGATTGGCAGTGTCTATAAATCATATCCAAGATCCTAATAGAAAGGCTTAAGAAAGTGATGTCTAAGTTGGTGGATAAACATCAAATAACTTTCATTAAGGGTAGGCAGATCATAGATGCCATTCTTATTGCCAATGAATGTGTGGATGTGAGGAACTCAAATAAAGTCCCTTGGGATATCATTCACACCAATCTAGTTCTTATTTACAAGAAGGAAAAGGTTGTAACTTCACTAACCTTAGGCCAATTAGTCTAAGTACTGTTGCCAACAAGATCATCTCCGGAATGCTACATGAGAGGATGATGGTAGTGCTACCTTGGTTGATCTCGTCGCAACGGTCTTGCCTAGTGCAGGTTACCTCTCCTGTGTGGTTTGTGAGCTATTGCATAGGAGCTATTTCCACTGAAATGTTATCTAGCTGCTTCAACAAACCTTTTAACTTATTTTAAAAAATGGCAATCAACAGTCTCTCTTTCACTGCCCCACATATTTTCATTGACAGAAAGTCGGAAACTATCACATTTGGTCGGTGAGAATGAAATCATCTTTTGAAACCTATGTGTTTTGGAATGTCGTGATGGAAGAAAATTTCTTGCAACTACTCCTTGCAAATCCTATAATTTTCTAGATTAAAACACTTTCAAAAGAGCTTTCAAACAAGACAAGATTATTGAAAGTTTTTTTTATACTCAAAACCAAAAGTAGAAAAAAGAAGAAGAAGAGAAAAATCAATATAAAAGATTGAGCAAGTTCAAAATAATTAAAAGAATTCAACACCAAATTAAGGTTGAACATCTTTTTTTAAATTGCGGTAACTAAAGCAAAAGAGGAATGTTTAATTTGCTTTTAGCTACCGCAGTAATTTTTTTAGCATTTTAAGTTACCAAGATTTAGGATGAATTTGAATTTGAAATTTTTGTTATGTTGTTTTAGTTGTTGAAATTTTTTAGCCTTTTTTGAATTTTTGTAATGTAGATTTTCTGCAGACTGTGTTTTCAAATTGGCTATTTAAAGCCCTATTATTCTTAATAAAAATATTGAGAGATATTTCAATCAATACTTTTTGCTGCCACATCTTCTAAAAAACCAACAATTATACTTACAAGGAGGGTTGGGTTTCCAATCCTTAGTAGGTGTATCTAAGGCCCTTTTTTGCTAAACTATGGTTGAATTTTAGAACATCCACCTTCTCACTATGGAGCACTTACATATGGAACAAATACTTCTAGAAACTACATCCCAACCATTGCTAAAGGAACATGTGCCTCTCATGTGTAGAGAAAGATGATCCTTGTCAGGGATGAGGTTGAGCATAATATTTGGTGGCAAGTGAAATCAGGTACACCCAGTTTCTGGTTTGATAACTGGACCAAAGAAGGGGGCGCTATACATTCTGGAAGAGGAGAATGCTGGGTAGGAAGAAATTGAGGTAAAGAGTCTAATCTCTAATGTGGAGTTGAATAGGCAGAAGCTGCTAAATAACATCTCAGTGGAAATGACAGTCCACATCATGGATAGCATCAGTTCAACCCTGTCAACTCAAGGCCTGGTGGATAGAGAACACAAAAGGGTCTTTCACAATAAAATATGCCTGTGATTTGTTGAGGCATAAATAACAAGCGAGGATGGATTAAGATTTCATATGGGCAAAGGGCTTGCCATTAAAAATTGATTTCTTCCGAGGGTATGGAGGAGAAAAATAGCTTTTGATGACAACCTAAAGAGGATGAACATTTGTATTGCCTCTAGATGTCGGTGTTGTGATTCTCATGAGCAGGAAACAATAATCCACCTATTTCCAAAATCTCCTGTAGTCACTAGGCTCTGGAAGTGGTTTGCTTCTAGTGCATGTATATTTACAGAAGGGTGCAGAGTTGCACCTGCAACAACTCATAATTAAGTGGTGGAAATTGCATGCTGCTCCCAAATTGCAGGCAATTTTCAAAGGCTGTCCCAACAATCATCATGTGGAAGTTATGGAAGAGAAGAAACACAATCAGGCATGGAGGAAATTCTACATACAGTAGAATGATACAGCAATACAACAAGTTCAAGATACCATCCATAAACTAATTAGAGTCAACTACCCTTTGGTTTGCAGGGGTACCAATGGAATGGACAAGGATACTGAACTACCCAAGCAGTTACAAACCTAAGTTGCACTACATGCTGATTTGTTGGAAGATACCAGAAGGGTATAAAGTTAAGTGCAACACTGATGAGGCTAGCAAAGGCAATCCAGGTCAAGCTCCTATGGTTTCTCTCTAAGGGACAGTATGGGTGATCTGATACATGCTCAAGCTGAGGACATTGGGGTTGCAACGAATACTGAAGCAGTGATTATGGCTAGCTTAGAGGCCATAAAGTATTGCTCTACACATGGTGTATAATGTTCTCCTTGAAACTGACTCTCTGAGTTTAAAGAACATACTACAGGACGCATGGAGAGTAACTTGGGGAATTGCAGAATAGGTGGAGGAAGTAAAAGAAATCATGGCCACTCTCAGTGCACGAATCAGACACGTTTAGAGAAGGAAACCAATTGGCAGATTTCCTAGCTAACGCAACCATCAATCAACAAGGAATACAACATTACCACACTTTTCAAGATCTACCATCCATAGGTAGGAAGATCTTGAACACAGACAAAGCACAATTACCATTAATTAGGATAAGAACTCGCAAAATAAACAGCTATAAAACATACAAACAAGAAAGAAAGGAATGAAAAGAGTGAATAGAGAATTCAACCAGCACATTTACAGAGTATTCGATAACTATTCAGGAATTCCCGCTGCAGTTATTCTAGCAAGTCTATTCTACTGTAGCTATAAATAAGCAACTTCACCAAAATCAAAGGACTGCAGCATCAAATTAGTTCTTGTAGTCAGAGTGCGACAGAAAACCCTACTGGGGGAGTGCAAGCATGGCTTCCACCACTCCCAGCTGATAAGGCACAGAAGGAAAACCGGGTTAGTAGCTGAAAAATAAGGCAAACATAAAAAGAACGAGCGGAAGGACACCTACATAATGATCTGCAGACCCCAGATAACACCCTTTTATTGATCCATTCCGGAGTCACCATCAGGTCCCAGCTGGAAGATCACCCAGAGAAGAAAATGCAGGCTTCCAGTAGCATTTTCTGAAACTCACTCAATGCCATTAGACGATTGTAGGTCCCAACTCCTGAGATCGACAATCCCATTTGTAGAATATTTAGGGCCAGGTCTATGCTTTGGACCTTGCCTTTCTTTTACTGCTTTTTTACTTTCAGACTTGTTTTGAGACTCTTGGCCAGTCTGGTTGTTATTCTTTTCATTTTTATTAATAAAATCGGTCACTGACCACTATGCAATTAAAAAAAGAGATTGCATTTTCTGAAAATAGGACAATCTCCTACATAACGCTAGCCAAAATTCTCTTCAGTACTTTTTTACTGGGTCAATTTAATATGTTGGCATTTTTTCCTTGTAAATGATGATCAATTTTGCGTAAGGTTGTGAGCTTTTGGTTCAGTCTAATAAAACAGTGATGTAGATTCTTCTTCAGTACAGTTACACAATGTGATGTTTGTGTATATGTTTGATACTATTTGGATGAAATTGTTGTTCTACATTTCCGAAGTTCTTACTAACTGAGATGAAACTAGGAGGATATATCAAAGTTCCTCCGTACTGGTCCCCAGGAATGATTAGGTATCAGCTGCAAGTTTAGCAATTCTTATTGCCTTGTCAGCCGTGAGTTTTGCCTTGTTTATACTGAATTTGAATGTTGGATGCAACAGTGCTCATGGATGACCAGAGGGAGACCGAGGCTGTGGAGGAGCTCACAAGAGCCATTTCTTTCAAACCTGACTTGCAAATGCTTAATCTTCGAGCAGCATTCCATGAGTCAATGGCTGATTTCTCTCGTGCTCTCCAAGATAGTGAAGCAGCCCTCTGCTTGGATCCCAATCATAAGGACACCTTAGATCTCTATAGCCGCACACGTCTGAAAAACACTTGAAGTACATTGTGCTATTTAAGAAAAAACAGCAACTGCTTCAGTAGATATATGGCATAACATTGATAAACTGGGAAATCATTGAGGAATGCAGAAAACTTGGATTGGTGTACATATGATTGATGGACTGGCAAAAAGGTCGGTTGTTGAAGAAGCAAAGCAGATCATTTCAGAGTGAGCACAATCAGCAGGCATAGTCATGCTCATACTTCTTTGAATTCTCAGTTTTTTATCATAACATTATACAACCTTGAAAGAGGTTAAAAAATGTTATTTATGAAAGTTCAAGAGGAACTTTTCTTTCTCTGGTTCTGCTAAGTAATAAAGTTGCTGGAATGTGTACATATTGTCTTGACTCTCTTGCTATTGTGAAATATTACAATTTGAGATTCCTTGTAATTAAGATCACAATAGACAAACATCCCTTGAAAATATTGGCTTTGACGGGGTATTGAAGATAATCTTCTCCACAACTTTGATTCTCTAGCTGTAATCAAGGAAGAAAGACAACCAAGAATAGGTAGGGGTGAGTACATCTACAGCAGCAACAAGGAAGTTAGAATATTATATATGTCGATAATTAAAAGAGATTTGAACAACTTAAAAGGATGAAATTCCATATTAATGTTAGTACGTAGACTATTTTAATACTGAATTGAAGTATTAAAGCACAAAGAACTCGTTAAAATTTCAGCATTTCATTAACATGAACATCTCAATTTATACAAGAAAAAGATAACTAGCAGTCGCTTACGAAGTGGATAGAAGTTGAATAAGAAAATGTCCCACTAATCAGCCATAAAAGGCCACTAACTTCGCAGCTGACTTTGACTTAGTCTTTCTAGAAAATTGGAAAGCAGTAAGCCATCTACTTCATCAAAGGAAGTGGTTTGGACTTAACCCATACACCACATACAAAATTTGTATACAGGGTTCTCATCAATCACAAATGAGATTTATTCAGTTGAAGAAATCATACCCATTTGCAAGGTAGTCAAAAACTACTCAAGTCTTTTTTTTTTTTTAACAAGAATCATGGAAAAGTATAGTGGAAGTCATAGAAGAAGCTAGATATATGGATACTATCACTATGGATCAATTGATTGGGAACCTCATGACTTATTAACTTAAAAATACTTAGAAGTGTGAAATTACTAGTCTTAGAAAAGGGAAGAACTGATCCTCAAGTCTACTAGAATTGATTATTAAAATATTACTCTACTGGCCAAGAGATTGAAACGCATTATAAGAGAAAGGTCAAAGATTTAAAATGATAAGTTTTCAAAAACTTTTCTAAAAATTCAAATCAAGAGCATATATGTCACCAATGTGGAAGTGCTGCTCACTTCATAAAAGAGTATCCTCAACGGGAGTTGGAATAAGTGGCAGCTAAAGTCATATGTTTTTATCATTGGGAGACCGAAGAACTTACTAGCTCTACTATATCATATTCTAAGTATGGTTACTCAGAGTAACACCCCAATTATTTTTAAACCAAGAATCAAATAATTCTTCGTATGTATATAGACCCATACTAGATTTTTAATTGTGCGTAGGTGTTAATATCAATTTTCAAGTGTGGTAAGTGTATTGATGTGAAATAATGTCATAAAGGAACCTCTAGCACTAAGTCTATTTTAAAGATTCTCTGCCAATTAAGTTTTTGTATAAGATAGTGCAAGGTTAATTTCGAACGAGCATATATGCTAAGAATATGAGCAGTTATCTGTTCCATTATCCTCCAAATTAAAGGTCTTTGAGTCTTCTTTCATACGTCGTAATAAAAAGTTATGATCGTTTTATCAAAGATTCTCCAGTCTGAAAATTTCTGTCCCAGGCACTACGAGTCAAACTACAACTCATACTTTGAAAGTATGACATGTACTGGGGACCTGTGGAAAACTTCAGAGAATCCAAAAAATTGACCCAGGAATCCACGAGTCAGTCCACAACTCGTGGTACTATTGATTTATAGTTTGGTCTCAACGATCATACTCAATATTTAATCTACATTGCATCTAATCGCCTTTTCCTGACATCATGTTTTATTTTCTCAAGGGCAACAAATCTAATCTATCTCACCCTTTATATGGATAAACCTATACTGTAAAGAAAGAGTAATAAATTTAGAGCAACTGTTCAACATATATATATATTCGTCATCAAATGAAAGATGAATGTCTACATAGCAAGGAACTTCATTGCAATAATTTTGAACAAGTTTAAATTGTTGCTTCTTATGAATTTAAATAAGCATAGTTTCTTTATCTTTTGCTAACTATTAACCAACAAATTTTATTAGGACTCTTACCTTCTACTAATATTGTCACGACCCAAGGTACACCCTAGGAGTAACATGGCATATAGGACCCCAAGAGGCCCCACACAAGACACTTAGCATGCATAAACAAGATAATAGAAAATCAAGAGATTTAAAACAACATTTCATAGCATAAAGAGTTTTGTAAAAACAAAGCGAAAGTCTACATAGTCTCAAAAGCCATCTAGTACATAAGAGGTGATCGGGACGTAACCCGTACATCACATACAAAGCTGAAAATGTAAAGAAATAATGAAATAAAAGTTTGGTCCTCGGAACATGAGGAATCATCAATCTTCCCTATCTAATAAGTGACCCTAGCCACAAAGGTGCCAATCTGGAATGTCGGACCCTAAATTTGGGAGGATGTAGAAAAGAGTGCGCTAGTAAAAAATGTAACAAGTATGATAGGAATGCATAAAGTATGAAAATCATGCTAAAAGGGATTTTAGTGACATGCAATGACCAAGCTAAACCATGAGATTAAAAAAGTTAGAAAACATAATTCATAAAAACATGGTCAATGCAAGCTAACATCTTTAAAACATTCGTGAGATACTTCTTGAAGTAACCTTGATTTATTAGTGTGGGAGATTTACCTTTAACCGACATTTACAACCATGTGAGCTATTAACATAGAATCCGATGTCTACCCCACACCAAAAAGAGGTGTTCTCATTTGCCAAGGTAAGAACCATGAACTTCTAGCTTACATGGATCCACTAGCTAATGACTGTCTAGACAACCTATGGTGGCACATAGTTTATAGGACATGGGTAATCACCACTTATCCACTCGGTGCTAAGAATAACTCCCACGTAATATTCATCTTATCTTTAAGAGACATGGGTAATCGCCTCTTGTCTTTTTCATTAGAGGTCATAGGTAATCTCCCCTTACCTCATCATTAGAATAGCTCCTTAATTTTGATTCATTTAAGGTGAGAATATCTTTCACCCTTAGAATCCTTTATATGAGAAAACCTTTTATATTCATGTATTGAGTAATTATGTGAGAAATCCTTTTACAACAATTAACAACAACAATTAACATTTATGCTTTACTCTCAAAGCAACTTACATAATATTTCATCAAATTCATAAGAACATGCATATTTTGATAAATCACCTTTCATAGTGCAAAACCCACCATCAATCATGAAATCATAGAAAACATGGGTTAAGCATGGGTTCATGGGGATTCATCGTAAAAACATGGAAGTATATCAATTCATGCATAATAGTTCATAATATAATCCAATAAATAAATATTGAAAGGAATCCATGACATAACAAAAAACCCTAACTGCTCGTCAAGGCCACCAAGGGTCGTGAGAGTGGTCATGGTCTTCACATAGCCTATAGGGGGCCAAGTCATGAAGACCTAGCCACTGCCTCAAGGCCTACGAGAGGGACCACGGTTCGTGGAGCCCCTCGTGAAGGTGCCTTGGGCTTGTGGGCTAAAGGCACTTGTTGCCTAGCCACTACCTCAAGTCCATGAAGGGGACCACGGCTTGTGGAGACCCACGTGGTCCCTGGCAGCTCACTTTAAGTGAGGGTTGTTTTGGGGAATTCCGCTTTAAGTCCTATCAAAGTGAAGTCGTTTGGGGTAAGTTTGGGGTGACTATATATGTCATGACCCAAGGGTACCCCACAGACGTAACATGGCACATAATACACCTAAAGGCACCATCTAAGTCACTTAGCATATCATAACATAAAACAGTAGAATAATAAGAGTAAAAACGCATTTAAGTCCAAAGCTATCTTAAAAGCAAAGCGGAAGTCTAGACTTGTCTCAATTAGCCATCCATTACAATCGAAGAATCAAATAGGGTAACAACTCTTACAACATAAATCTGAAAGTCTAGTACAATAAAAAAAAGGAACTACAAGATATCACTTGTCCTCGGATCCATGAGGACTCACCACAAGCAAGGAGAATAGTCGAATCCAAACTTGAATCAAAGGAAGATCACCTCAAACACCGGACCCTACACTTTTTGGAAAACTGTAGAAGAAATATGGGTTAGTACAAAAATGCACCAAGTATGATAGTCATGCATAAATCCTTGAAAACATGCTAAAAAGAACATTTTAGTTGAAAAACATGCACTATGCCTATTTAAAGATGCATCATGAACATTAGTGTAAAAGCATAAGTCATAAGCATATTCAACATATAGATCATCATATCATAATGGAAACATACCATAAATACACTCAAAGCATCCTTTTTCAATGCATGGATAAGATCCCATAATCCTACCCACACTATGGAAAGCTTCTTGAGTAACTATAGTTCATACCTCATATTCTTGATCATATTACCATAGTAGGAGATTAGGCTTAATCGACATAGACCATGTGAGCTTACCATGGAATCCGATGTCTACCCCACACCGAAAATGGGTTGTCCTACTTGCATAAGGTAGAACCATACTGTTAGCTTAGGTTGATCCACTAGCTAAAGACTTATGAGGGCACATAGTTTATGGGATAAGGGGATTGCTACTAGAAAACCCGACCTCTACTAACGTGAGGGCTTCCATCCCAAGAGATTGTTCCTAGAAACTTGTCCTCTACTAACGTGAGGGCTTCCATCTCATATCACTATCCACTCGGTGCTAAGCATAATTCCCATTGAGTTCATGTTAGTCTTGACTTAATTTCATAATTACGGAAGAATGTCTTGACACTCAATCCATATAACTCATACTAAAGCTCATAGATTCATTAGGTGAGACTAGTTTTCCAACCTTAGAATTACTACATGTGACCAACCTTTCACATCATATCATATTCATACATAAGTGTGTACATGAGGATAATCATCCAATCACCTTGGTACCAAAGTACCACATCTCCCCCTTGGGATAAAGCCTCAATGATAGGATCAAGGTCTTGTTTAAACTTCACATCTACCACAAAGGACTATTCGGAGCCATTATGAACCATGACACTACCCTTGGTGGAATCCACTAGTTGGACACCTAGCCTAGCACATCACAGACCAACTCTTTCTTTTCATCCTCTATATGAGCCACACTACCCATGTAAGTACATTCGCTACAACATTAGCTTTGCCGGGGTGGTAAAGCAAAGTCATGTCATAATCCTTCAAAAGTTCTAACCACCTTCTTTGTCGGAGATTCAAGTTTTTTTGACTAAACACATATTGAAGACTTTGGTGATCGGTGAAAACATCCACATGGACCCCATACAAGTAATGTCTCCATATCTTCAAAGCAAATACTACCGCCGCTAATTCAAGATCATGGATCGGATAATTCTTCTTATGTACCTTAAGTTTTCTTGAAGCATAGGCAATCGCTTTACCGTTTTGCATGAGGACACATCCCAAACCTAATCTAGAGGCGTCACAATATACAACAAAACCATCCGTACCCTCAGGTAAGGTCAACACCTGAGCGGAAGTAAGTCTATCTTTCAATTCTTGGAATCTTTTCTAACAAGCTTTCGACCACTCAAACTTAGCCTTCTTTTGATTTAAAGTCGTCAATGGAGACACAATGGAAGAAAAACCCGAAGGTAGGCTCAAGCTAAGATTCTGCTCGTGAGCGTAATGGTATAAGCCTGCCTGACTGTGAGACCGACTGGTCGAACAGAGACGAAAGTCGGCCATAGTGATCCGGGAGTCCCGTGTGGAAGGGCTCTCACTCAACGGATCAAAGGTACGCTGGGGATAACAGGTTGAA